>JAVQIZ010016049.1:0-77415 GCA_036023535.2 Galaxias brevipinnis | reverse complement strand
CACTTATATATAAATCACAAAAAAATATTTGTGAATCCTTATACATTTATTTGTGAACCACATCATTTATATATAAATCAGGAAATATATTTGTGAATTGCTCTGCATTTATTTGTGATTATTGATAGCGATCTAATTCCATATAAATTAGACTATGCAGGCTGATTATTACTTTAAATACCGCATTTGTGAAGCATACAAATACCTAAACCCACCCGTCTGCAATATAAATTTTTTCTTACCCATGATATCCAGGTAATCTTCAGCCAGAACATTGGGTCCGCGGTCAATGGGTTTTCCTGAGCCGTTGAAAACACGCCCTAAAACGTAGAATTTCTGCCGATTAAAATTCCTTCATTTATTTAATGTTTCATATTAATGGACCCTTAGTAAAAGTCATTGCTGTGCCATTTCTTTGTCCTATCTGGCAGCACCAGCCATTGTTAGTTCAACCTTCCATCATATCGTGGCACTTCTTTTATTTAAACATTCAAATAGGAACACTGCTACATTCTTAATCATAATGATTCTGAACTTCCAAAACAAGGTACGCTTTCTATTCTTCTTTATAAACTATAAGCATTATTGAGCAGATGTATGGGGTATAGGGAGGGCATTTCTTTCAACGTGTCAGAAAGATTAAGTAGACTAAGGACAGTGAGAGTGAAGAGAGCCCAGATGTGGAGGCTTGACGAGGAACAAGCCTAATTATGGTTTAATCAGCAGAGGATTTCAAGCTTTTCTTCTGCTGCTGCTGCTGCTGCTGCTGCTTTTGACAATGAAAGGCTCATCTTACCCAGCATATCCTCAGACACAGGTGTGCGTAAGATGTCACCCGTGAACTCGCAGGCGGTTTTCTTGGCATCGATACCCGATGTACCCTCAAATACCTAGGGGAGCAAAATATTGTAAAACGTTCAAATTGTACTTTGAATGTTCAATATTGTATTGTGATGTATTGCTTTACTGCGTGATCTGTCTCGTATCCACCCCAAGATTGACAATAAATCTCCAATAATCAGTTATTTTGGCTATGCTTGTCCTTTTGTATGGGTCCCAAACACTATTTCATACACATTTTATAAGTCTGCATGTAAACTAACCTAAAGTTGTTATTTTAAACAAATGTCCAGTGTGTGCATCATTAAGTGATGCATAAACTATTATCCCAATATTATCTATATTAAGTAAGGTTTCCATTTGGTTAGCCAGCAGGTTAACTACCATCGCAGATACAACTCAGACTGTTTACGTATTATAAATAATATAAAAGGGCCCCCTGTCTGTGCCTCTCACCTGCACAACTGCCTTGGTGCCAATCACTTCCAGAACCTGTCCGCTCCTCTTGGTACCATCAGGCAAAGTCAAGTGGACAATCTCAGCATACCTAGGGAACTAGTTTAAACCAATTCACACGACAACAACAAAAAACTTATGTTAGCAAGCATATCAAGTAATCTTCCAAACTCTTCCAATTCATGATCCTACACAATTGCCATTCAGAAAATAATGAACAATGCCGTTTTCACCGGGTACCATGGCACACATTTGAATTTTTGTTTTAGTGCAAAGTAAGGAGCTCTAAACATTTTTAAGAAACGATAAATAAAGAGGTCAATTAATAAGTAACTTGTAGCTTACCTTAACGTTGTCAAGGATCACCAGGGGGCCATTTACACCAGACACTGTAGAATAAGCTGGAAAAGGCAAATGATAAATGTATTAATTTGATTAGAAAAAGGTTCAATGACATAACTGGTTAATGAAAAATATTTAATTCATTTAAATTCTTTCCACCAGGGATTGGGGCCAAAGAGATTGTGGACAATGTTTTGCAAAATGTCACAGAAAAAGACTGGCTCAGATCGGCGTCCGCACTGACAACATTCTAGCATTATTTTGTAGAATGAAAGCCACCACTCAACATGCGAATAAGCAGTCTATCTCAAAGGCAACCTTGTTAATAATCACAAAGTGACCTTTTGTGGACAGGTTTTAAATGGCTTTCATGCATTTTCATGCCCAAATGTCATGGACAGGCAAATGTCAAGAAAAATAGATGAGATGCACTTTGCACATGTAGGCTACAATTTAAGCCACCTTGTGGTCTCATTCGTGTGTAAAGGGCTTTAACCTTCCTGAAGCTGTAATCTTACCGACAGCAAATTCTTCTCATATGCATGACCATTGAAAAGCCTGTAATGTAATACGTAGTTTAACCAGTTGGTTTCCACTGCTCGTTTCTTTCATTAAACTGACCACCTTATATATCATTTACATTCAACACAAGAAGGAAACTTTAATTTGAACCACAAATACAACTTCTTAACATTGTAAGACATTTGTGCACATTTCCAACATGGGCTAGGTGGAAAATGTGTTTGCTTTTTTTTCTCGAAGCTGCAACTAACCACATGAGTGAGGACTGCAGAGAGCATTGCTTTGTTTAACGTCATGCTACGTTGGTCAAAGCTCCCAAACCTCGATAAAAGATTGTCTAACTCCCTCAAACATGGGTGGGCTGATTTGGCACTTCTGCTCATCCTCCTCCTTCATTTAAAACACACACACACACACTCCCTCTCTCTATCAAAGACAGGTTAAGCTGTGTCAGCCAAGCATTAAGGTAATAGTATTCTCTTCACACCAGAGACAGTAGCGTTCTGTAAACTGTCAGTGGAGCATAATTTTTCTTGGGCCTTCTACTTAGAATTAAGCTTTTGCACTCGGTTGATGCTCAGTGCAACTGATCAAAGGCAAATGTGTTCCAAACATTACAGCAAGCGACAAAATAAACATTTTATATTATCTCCCGCTAAGTCATGAGGATAAGGGGGGATTGGCTGGAGAGTTGGAAGTCTTTCTGTAGCCGACAAACCAGGGAAATACACATGCATGGGTATTCACTAACGTTCATATACGTTATTTTAGCAGTCTTGCTTTCTTCAGGAAAAGATTACCTCACCTGATATAAAAGCAAAGTGCAGAAAAAGTCAACCAAAAAAATAAATAAAATAAGCCAAAAAGGAGTCACCCCCCAACTGCCTATCCTTGCACATCTGTAGATTTGGGAGAGGACAAATGGCCGAATGGAACTCGCTTTGTTCCCATCAAGTCTTCCATGGTGCTCTGGTGTTTCTTTTTGTGTGTGTGTGTGAGCCATCAATCTCTTGGCCAATATCAAAGGCGCTGGGAAATTAGAGCAGACTGGTTCTAACACCAGGCACCAAAGCCTGGTAGGGTGCATCCACTATGCCACTAATTAGGCAGTGGCCAACAAAATAAACTGTCAATGCACTGTGGAGCTAGAGCCATTTCCCACACACACCTGCATTTCACCCCCTATTAGCCAGACAGGCTGTAAGAGAGGGAGAAGGGGGGGGTTCGAGAGAAAGAAAGAGCAAGCGTTCAAGTGTGACAAAAGGACCACCACAACATAAGGACGCTAGTTGCCCTTTGCTTTCCCATTTTTCCACAGTATGGCTCTCCATCGTAACATTTATGTCACATTCACTACTGACTTATGTTTGGGAAATACATTACGATGGTAATAGTTAAATTATTATTATTTCAAATTTAGCTAACCCAAACAGAGGCAAAATATGGCAGTGATCATGGGACTTCAATAGTCTAAGTGTATCTCTCTCTCTCTCTCTCAAAAAGGGGGATTGGATGAGGGCTAATGAGTCGACTTGCATGAATTAACACTGCACTAAGCCTCGGCGCTCGGCTAGCCCCCACACTGCTTTGCCGAAATGATCCTCAAATTAGCTAGGAATTCTCCTCTTCCATTCTGCACACTGGATTCTGTTACGATAGGTTCCAACTTACAATGGCCTTGTTAGTCGGTGATAAACAAATTGCCTTCCATCTGGCTTCTCCAAAAAGAGCACACAACTTAAATTCGGCCAACACCTGGTGAATAACAATTAAAGCAACTGTATATTAATATTATATTTCAAGGGAATATTAAGATGTGAATCTAACATAGGGGGGGGAATCTTAAAGATAGAGTGGTCTTATAGTGCCATGAGAGAATAAGTAGGCATCTTTAGGAAAGACATAAGATAAATGGACAAAACATTTTTGATATGGAGTTTGGAGTAGCCTATGTTTTACGCACATCTCAATTAAAAAGTAGACGATTTATTAAACCCTGCACAAAACAAATAATTATCTTCAAACTCCTTTTCTTTTCAGAGAAAATGCTTTGTGCAAATTCCATCAAATTTTCAAGACATTATGTTTTTTGTTCGTCGCCGTTTCGTCTGATAAATAGCAGAAATGTTTGTCTGCGGGTCTTGTTTATAAATGGACATAATAGCTACACTACAAATTGCCCATATGTCTCAAAAGAGATACATATGGCTATTTAGAGAGGGGTGGTAATAATCATGATGCAAGAAAATTGCATGGGTATAATTGTACAGCAACCTCTTAGGAATCCACAACTCCTAATGGGAACCTTTTGATAAAAATGCAGGGAGAGGTACAAGCAATTTGGAGAATACTTCATCTTCACATTTAGGTAGAGAAAACATTGCCTTCTTCTACTGAAGGTGGTGATGAAATAGGCCACGTGTATTAAAACTTTACAACGTATAAGATAAGTTGTATAACCAAAAATCAATTTCTAGTAACATGACTTATGTCTTATGCAAATTCTTATCCAACATATTTCTCATCATTATTACAACTAACAGATGAGAGTTCAGAGGGTAGGCTCTCGTTATACACTACACCGGTCCAAAAAAAAAAATGTGCCCGTTCATTTCACAAGATGACGACTGCTCAATGGGGCCATGCATTCATATGGTGTGAAGTAACAACATTCCCCATTAGGATTGAAAAACTTTCTCCGCCCTTCTTTGGCTACTTGAGCTCAAGTGCGGCGGTTCCCTGGCCTGGCATGCAACAGCAGTATGGGTCACCCTGCGGCCTGTTCAGCTGCCAGAGCCCTTTGTGTACAAAGATGTTAATTGGTCCTAATCCACCACTAGAAGTTGTTTTGGTAGCCTGACCTCACACCCTGAAGGACACCTTGGTGTGAAATACTAAAGAGCCTATTCAAGTGCCAGAGAAAAGAGGCCACAGGAGAATTCCAGCACAATTCCATTTCC
This sequence comes from Galaxias brevipinnis, assembly GCA_036023535.2. Classification (NCBI taxonomy): domain Eukaryota; kingdom Metazoa; phylum Chordata; class Actinopteri; order Galaxiiformes; family Galaxiidae; genus Galaxias; species Galaxias brevipinnis. The sequence continues at coordinate 72,295 of JAVQIZ010016049.1, read as the reverse complement.
CCTGCGGAGAAAGATGGCTCCTGCTGAGGGTGGGTTGGTAGCTGGAGATGGAGATAGAGGCGCATCATCATTTTAGATGGTGAACAATAATTTTAGATGTTGAATAAGCGGTAGAGCTGGGGATGGAAATAGAGGTCCATCATCATTTTAGATGGTTAATAATAATTTTAGATGGTGAATAAGCGGTAGAGCTGGGGATGGAAATAGAGGTGCATCATCATTTTAGATGGTTAATAATCGGTAGAGCTGGACCTAGCTAACTAAAATGTGGGCTCACAATTACATGCTTCTTCTGCCGCTACCACTTGCATGCAAATGGTGCTTCAAACAGGCAGTTGAGATATGAATGCTAATTGCCCTACCATGGAACTGCGAGTCAACAAAATCCATACAAATTCCCTCTTAAGTGAACAAGTCTCATGGGTACAAATCCATGCCGATATCTTCTAGGCATCATTATTTGTTTAGATATCAATGAAGGTTCAATCACCGAATTTGGCTATTAAGTAAATACATTGGCTAGTTAGATAAAGGAAAAGGGTTTTCAGTAGTTACAAAGATGGCAAACAGAAAAATAGCATCGAAAAAAAAAAAATAGCAATCATAATCGCTTAACAAAAAAAAGCGAAAAAAAATATATAGATATAGAAACTGCTTTGTATGGTTATGTAGCCAATGGAAGGCCAGGATGTTGAAAAATAATAAAATGTTAAGATTTTCAGTTTCTATTCACATTCATTTTAAGATGAATAAATGTGCATTATTAAAGCTGTTAGAATAAAGAAAATATAATATATTTATAATATATAATAATAACAATACATATAAAAGAACATTGTGCCTTTGTTTACATCTGCCATCTACATTCCCAATACTCCCAAAAACAGCCAATAGGAAAGAAATATATTTCATAATGTCTGCACAGAGGTAAATCAACACAACACCCACATAAGATGCAGGTAACACATTTAATCAGAGGGTAAATTCACTTTGCCAACCTGCAATGGTGGTGTAGGCACATGAAAAATAGAAAACTGCATTCATAAACATTAACCTAACGTTACTCAATTCAGTTGGTTGGTTTAGTTTAGTGAAATTCAACTCAGCCAAACTAAATATAGGCATACGTTTATAAAGGAGGAGGGGGAACTATGAAAAAATAATGAGGGGTGTTGCCAGAGGCAACAGTGGGCTACTGTACTCCTCCTCCTTCTGCCAACCCCTCCCGTTGATGACGCTCACCGCCTCAAACAACGCTCTTCCTAGTGATGACACCCCCACATCAAATGGGCATGTTTTTAACCCCGCAGGTACACAGCCCCTGTATGTAAAAGGGGACTCCCCACCTGACTGCAGTGATTGGAACGAGCACGTAATCAAGCTTGGACCGGGAGAGAATTGAATAGCGGGGCGGGACACACTTTATCAAGGGGGGGAACATGGTGATGGGGAGAAGAGAGTTGGTGCATGACTAGCTGCTGTTTAACCCCTCAGCCTTGCAGCCAAAAAAATTATATTTGGCTAAGTGGTGAGGTTACAAACAGATCAAAGCATGACTGACGCCAGTGAGCACATTGAAGGCCATTTGCTGTATACCTGCTTGGCAAATCTCTGTGCTGGAACCTCTCATACATGCCTACATTGCAAACCAGAGAGAGCGGCATAAGAAACAGTACGAGAGTATGGCAAATCTAATTGTGGAAAAATAAACTGGGATCAATCTTACTTATGTTCAATGATAAGGTTAAAAAATTGTGTTTCACAATCAAGGAAAGTTGTGCATGAAGCCATCTTTCATTGTCATTTTGTTTGGTAATATGAAACTACGAACGTTGACACACTGCTGGTTGGTTCTGATTTTTTTTAATACAAGCTAAGAGGAAGTGTATATGAATGGACAGAGGCTTTTTTCTTAGTTCGGAAAAGAGATTTCTTACTTCTCCATCCGTGAGGAAAACATAAAAACTGAAGAGAAACCGTAACAGCAAAAAAAGTTACCGGAAAGTTCCTTTGACTAAATGTCTTATGATTCAATGGCGCCATGTTCATAGTCCACATATTTTCTTTTTATGAAAAGAATGACAAACACCCACACAAGTCTTTTACTGACAAGCTAGCTGCTTAATTACAACTAACAACATGGAACTGCAAAAGATTTGTATAGAAATAATTTTCATGGTGACTGATGACATTTGTTTATCATGACTACATCATTGCCATTAATTAGTTCCTCAAAGGAATTGACTGCCTTGCTCAATGCCTTTTCATATCATTTTAAATGTCTGAGTGTGCACCTAAAACAATGGCAAGCCATCTTCTGGGTTAATTGCCTTTGTTGCCATTGACATGAGAGACAAAGGCCCGTCACAACCAAAGAGTCTGTACTGACTGTAAACCTCATTATTTGTTTATTCACCCTCCATATGAGCTATTCACTCGCTTTCTCTTTCAGAAGCCTGTCACGTCACAGTGGAAAATGCAAAGAACAGGAACATCTTGATATTATACAGGCTACATTCATGTCTGGTAAATGGATATATTAAACGAAGGTTTGTGCGCAACCCTGGTCCCCAGATACAATCACAGGTTATTGAATAAAGGACCCTGATAGTTTTGTTCAGTTTGAAATCATGCTACTCCCTATAAAAATACATATAATAATATAATAGTTGTATGTTTTCTTCACACACTAGTGTGAAAAGACATAGTGCACAATCAAAATCACAAGGAGGCCCTCTGGGGTTGCTTTGGGTATTTGGCTTCAGATAGCAATCGAAGCCAAAATGACTATCTGAATAGTGACTACTGGGTAAGATGTTTGTGTACTGTATGGGAAAATAGAGGCAATTTGGCATGCCCACATTCCAAGGGACATTTGAAAAGTATGAAAAGGTTGTTGTTTTTCCAGGAAGAGGGTTCTAACATGTGGAACATCTTCCCCTCTTAGCTTTCAGATAGTCTCAGCTCCATTAACTTTTTTTTCCTACCATCTCGCTAAGAGGCTTTTAGTCCATGCCATCCTCTTTCTTCGACACTCTCACGAGCAAAAACATCACCTGGCTGACTTCATGACTCTACACCATGTTCAATGTGTAAATTAATGACATGGACAGCGAATTACTACTTCAGCCGTTCAGATGCAGTGTAGCAGTCAAAATGTTGTTGCTCTGCTGCTTAAATATGGGGATATTAGTAAAGACAGAAATTCCATTCATATTGCAGCGTTCCAGATACGGTAGTATTTAGGTATGTTATATGTGACTTCGTTTCGATCTAAACTCAAAATTACCTACTACCAAATAACATTAGACAGCAATTCCAAAGTTAAAAGGTATGCAAAGTAAGTTTAATAATGTTCAAATATCATGAACAGATTGAATACGAAGGAATTCAACAATGGCGCATTACCCATGGGGCCTATTGGTAAAATGAATGATGTAGTCAGTAAATGGAGCTAACAGAAAAGCCTGTGTAGATCCAAATGAAACCAATCTTGACCAGTTCAGTGATAATGAGTTTCTAGATGCAACAAATGTGTCACCTATGGTAGTAGGCCTACGACTTACAAACCTGCACAGAAGGCCAAAAAACGGTCACAAATAACATTAAAGTAGTGTAAATGATTGGGCTTGGCAGCATCTTTAACATTAATATAAATGTCGAATTAATATAAAAGTGTCCTGCTGTTCACATTAATGCCCTTTCTCTGTGCTATGTAAAAAAAAAAATCACAATGTATAGCCTAGACTTGACAAAAAAATTATAAACAAAAGTTGTAAGCCACAATCAAAAACGATTGCCTGGCTGAAATCAGGTTTCTCACGTGACTGTCACATGAGCGGGATCTTTACTCTCCCACCCATCTGTCACTTGGGCCTTCTAACACAAATACAGTAATAACATGAGCTTGACATTTGAGATATTTAAAATATTATCATAACCAGCTAACGTTTCAAAGACAGTTTATTAAAGGTTGCTCGCATCGTTTTATTCAAGTTCACAATAACAGTTTCCCATTCATTCATTACACTCTTCTTAGACATTTTGAGTCAGCTGACTGGACTAGACATAACAGCTGGCTGCTTCTTTCAAACTGATTGCTAGCAAGCAACATTTCCAAGATTAACGTTAACTATTAAGACATCAATGATTTAATAGTGGACAGCTAGCGTTAGCCAGAGCTGTTGTTTGATATCAAATTTGAATACGGCCTTGTCCTATGCTCAAAAAAAGCTAGGCTTAACGGTCGTTAGCCGGCCAACTCAAACGCCAGCTACATTGTTGCGTTGCAGTGAAGCCAAAACGTAGCTTATAATGTGCCTCAAATTGGATTGCCAGGGTGACCAATTAGCTAGCTAACGTTAGCGTAAGTGAGCCATGGTAGCAAGAAAGCTAATGCGCTAGCTAACGTTAGCTACATACTTAGCCTTGGTTGTGATATGTAGTTTCTCGTCACAGCTTGCGTATGTTGTCTTGCTGCTGCAGGGCCATTGAGGTCCACCAATGTTGCCATTTTAGCGTAAAATTATATTCTATACCAGCCGAGACAACTAAGGTTACAGTATTTGTGATGAGCAGCTTGTAAAATGGTATATGCTCAAAGACTCTTATGCGCTAGTCACATGACATTGCCAAGCTAATGTGTATGAGGAAGGAGAAACACGACACAGAGCGCGTTCACATCTGAAAAAAAACGAAGCTGACGAAGGCGAGCATGTGTTTGCGCAAGTGTGCATGTGTGTGCACGTGCCCGTTTTTTATTTTTGGTAACCTGCCTCTATGAAAAAATATGATCAACATAATTACATTTGATCGAAATAAAATAGCTTTGCAAATGCCATCCCCATTCTAGAAACATGCCACCATGGTATGATGTGGGCAAACTGATTTTACTACTTGCTTCTACAATGTTATTTCAGAGGTGCTGCGCTGAAATTTACAAGCACTTTTATTCTCGTCGACTTCATCAGATATACTTTTAATGAATATACTTTTGAATGTTTTAAATTAATTAATTGTTAAGAAAATAAACAAAAAATAAAGGTGTATTATGATATTATTATTATTATTATAATTATTATAACTAGAACTACTAGCAATAATAATAATACAACTTATCTGTTAAACCTATACAAATGTTGTAAATAGATTCCACAATGTACTATATTATACCTGTATGAGATGGATGTGCATTGACATGGTACAAACCACAAAGCCCTTGGCTTCAGTTAGGCTCTAGATTGTAGAATCCACATGTGCCACAAAAACGTCCTAGTGAGTGCCTTATCATCTACTAAGTGACATGTAAAATCACATGATTGCTCATTTTTTCTCTCTTCAAAACTCTCTATTGCTGTTTTGTCTTTTACTTTTGTGCAAGCATGCTCAGAACAAAACACTAACTGACAGTTGAGGATGGTTTTGAACCACTGCTCCCTGACCAACAAACACACAGGTCCCTTAGACACACCTAGTCAAAGTAGTCAAAAATACAAGCATTTGAGTACTGTTGTCGTTTGATAGACCTTGTTAATATTGGCTTATGTGATCGTTATCCTTTTATCGTAATGTGCATGCATGTACATAAAAGCGTTTAAATATTACATTTTAAATTCATCACACACATAGGCTCCATGTATCACTTTTTTTGTAACTCATTACAATGACTCAAACATACTTACACAAACACACATACACAAGAGAGAAAAAAAGCTCTCTGACAGCGAGAAAAAGTACTAGAGATTGAAGTGGGTACGCTCTGCTGTGATAAAGCTGACGGCATTCTCTGGAGGGCCCATCCAAACGTTTCAGACCGCATGTAAAAAATGGAAAATTAATGCAAGTGAAGGGCTCCCACCCACAGGAGCACTGCCCTCGCTTTAGAAATATCAGCTTTTTCCTCTCCCCTTAGTCTTTTACAATGAGTTCAAAGGGATATGATTTCAAACAAAACACCTCAGCACTGCCCACCTAAGCAAGCAGGAATCCAAATAGTTATGCATGCACAAAAACGAGCACAGCTTTCTCCATTCCTTTGTTAGGGTTGCTGTGCTTATGATAGAATAATAATTTTGCATGGTAGAATATGCTGTTATCATGCTTTTGTTTACAGAAGGATCTGGTTCACCAAAACATTTTCTTCTAAAAGGTTAAAAAAAATATGTAGGCTTGATGTGTAGTAACACCTGTGTTCACCTGAAACAAATTGTTTGAATGAAACAGTTGCAAGGCAACACTTTATTATTTATTCCTCTAATAGTGTTATTATTTAAATTTAGATCATGAAAAAAAACTGCCTTTTTACTCATTACATTCTACACACCTCTGACAGGATATTTACTACAAAAATAACGACTTAATATCCCACATCCTGTGGATGATATGGTGTAAGACATTCCTTCTGTGTGTTTACAACCCTTTTGAATTTGACTTAATGCTGCAAATTCAAAAGGGAATATATATGAATCATATCACATTGCTTGAGCTGACTTTATTGTAATTATATAAAGTCTGATTCCATGGTTTAAAATTATGTTTAAACTAGTTAGTTATGTTATAGTATTTAATTACTAAGGGCTAGTTTATAATAAAACCATTGGCTCACATTATTGCACCGAAACAATAGAGTGCAGAAATGATAGATTGCATTCTTTGTCTAGCAAAGTACATTTTTAACATGTGTGTGAAGGCTTGATGATTTCTATAGCGTCATCAGTCCAACAGTTAACGTGTAGTTCATATAGTACCATGACGTGCCAATAGGGTTCCTTTCTTGTCAATTATCTGATTGCTTAATTGGATTAATTGTACTGTGGGGTTAACAGTCTGGCTGGGTAAACCTATAAAGTAATCCTAATTGGTTGCTTTTCAAGGCGCTTGCATTATGTTTTTGTTGTATTTTCAAATAAAATCAAATGTATTTGCATAGCACATTTAATACACAAAGGCATATCAATGTGCTTTACACAAGGCAAGCAGAAAACAAAGAAGAAAATGATTATGAAAAAAAAATAAAAATATCATGGAGAAATAAAATTGCTTAGAAGGAACAATTGCCCCGAATGCAATAGAGAACTTATACGTTTTTAATCTGGAAAGTAGTCAGGCTAGGAGCATCTCAGGTCATCCGGAATCTGGTTCCAGCTATTTGATGCATAGTAACTAAACACTGATTCACCTATTTTAGTTTTTACTCTGGGGACAGTTAGCAGACCTGTTCCAGATTACCTGAGGAGTCTAGAAGGTTCATATTGTATTAGCATGTCGGCAATGTATTTTGGCCCAAGATTATTTAGTGACTTATAGGTGAGCAACAGTATTTTAAAATCTACATCTAATCTAAATCTACAACTATCTGACACACAGGGAGCCAGTGTAGTGATTTGAGAATTGGTGTAATGTGATCATATGTTTTGGTCTTTGTTAAAAGTCTTACTGCAGCATTCTGAGCAAGCTGCAGTCATCCAAGCGTTCTATTTAGGAATGCCCGAGAGAAGACCATTACAGCAGTCCAGCCTACCAGTAATAAATGCATGAATGTTTTTTCAAGTCTTTTTAAGACATGAGTCCTCTGAGTCTTGCTATGGTTTTGAGGTGATAGTGTGCTGATATTATTACCAACTTGACATGGCTGTTAAAATATAGGTCTGAGTCAAGGATGACGCCAAGATTTCTAGCTTGGTCCTTAGTTTTGATAGACATGGACTCAAGGTGTGTGCTGTCTTTTATCCTTTCTTCTGTACCACCAAAAATCATTAGCTCAGTTTTTTCCTTATTTAGCTGAAGGAAATTCTGGCACATCCAGTCATTGACTTGTTCAATGCACTGACAGTGATTCTACAGCCTTGTGGTCATTTGGTGAAAATTGTATAATTGAGTGTCATCTGCATAACTGTGGTAGGCAATAGTTATTTCGCATAATTTGACCTAACAGGAGCATGTAAAGATTAAATACTGAAGGCCCCAAAATTGACCCATGAGGGATTCCGCATGTCATATTAGTTAGCTCAGGTTCAGAGTTGCCAATAGACACAATGTAGTTCATGTTTTTAGATATGACTTAAACTGGTTTAAGACAGTTCCGAATAGTTCAACCCACGTTTCCAATCTTTCTTTAAGTATTTTATAGTCAACAGTATCAAAAGCAGTGCTAAGATCCAATAACCCCAAGATGGAAATCTTGCCTGAGTCAGTGTTTAGACAGATGTCTAAGACAGATGTATATGTTAATAAGAGCAGTTTCAGTGCTATGAAGTGATCAAAATCCTGATTGGAAGGTGTCATAGCAGTCAGTGATGAAAGAAATAATTTAGTTATTGTAAAACAACTTTCTCAATGATTTTACTTATAAAGGTCAGGTTATAAATAGGTCTGTAGTTATTAATTATTGAAGCATCGAGGCTCTGCTTTTTTAGTAGAGTTTTAATAACTGCAGTTTTCAGGGACTTTTTAATGTCTGATTGTTTCAATAGTCAATGCGTTTAAAGTGTGATTAATTTGCCACATTACTTTAGTTTAAAACTCATGGGGATTTAAAATCTTTGTTTAATACGGCATTCTGAGAAATGTACGTAATGATGGATTTTCGAATGGGGTAAATTTTATATGTACAAAAAGGATGTAAACTCATAGCATTTTTGAGTAGATAGAAGCTCACGCGGTATTTCAGTCGGGGGGTTGTCAGCTTATCGACAGCTGCAAATAAAGTTCGAGCAGTACTTAAATTATTGCTTAGGATGTTATGATGAAAAAAGAGAGTCTAGTATTTCTCAATTCTAAATTGTAAGCACGGATTCGCTCTTTATTGATATTGGGATGAACATGAAGTTGTGTTTTTTGCCATTAAGGCATTATTGTCGTTTTGTTGCAAAGAACCTGTTACCGTAGTAATCCTAACTAACCTAAAAGAAGGGCAAACTGAACAGGTACGATGCTGCCTTTTCTTCTCCTTCCATGGCCTGAGCTTAAAAGAGGGTCATGTGACAGGAGAAAATGTGTTGGTGGTCTCAAGCCATGACACCCCCACACTCTCTCACAACAACTCCACCCGCTTCCTAACACCCTACAACCCCCCCCTCCCTCCCTCCCTCTCTCCACCCACCCCACCCCCACTTACGAAACCTCCCCGACCTTCTGTCTAATTGGGCTTGGGGTGAAGCGAGAGAATAGGTGGGTGGGTGGAGGCTTGTTTGAGAGAGGGGGGGGGGGTATAATGTGAACTTTTTTCCGCACAAAGATTCCCAAGACACAGTGGGGAAGTTTGGTTTCTTTGCCTTTACTCTCTCAATGCTGATGGTCACAAGAAAAGAAAACGTCAGTGTACAACGTCACTGAACCATTCCTACATTCACCCTCCAAAAACTCAAAGATAGACTAAAGGTTGTGGATGGAACACGACCGCAACCTATTGAACATGAGAACACAAACTACTCCAAATATGCCACTTTCAGGATAATGGCCAGGGCCTACTCTGTAAACTACATGTATGCATGTACACAGACATTACTGTAACCAATAATGTGTGTGTGAGTCTTTAAGCGTCTTTTCAAATGTTTTGTGGAATACATTTCAGGCCATCGTGTATGCAGTGTATACCAAGGCCCAAATCTATGTTCCATTGGATTGTGGATCATGGAAATGTGTATGAAATAAAGGGGAAACACACACGTGACTTTGTTTGTTGCCATATACATTATATATATCCACATTTGCATCACATTTCACAAATTTCCAGATATTTCACAATAACAGCACCAAAGAGCTTTGATTGGTTTATCACCCCTCTAATACATTCATTCACTCATTGTTTATCAGATATACTAATCTATTAATTACAAACGTGAATAATTTACAATAAAATAACAATTTTAGTTACATTTCTCGTTTTCCATTCTTTTATGCTACAACAATTCCATTCAGTCTCTCCTTATGCATCAGTCTTTCTGAAGTGGTCACAAGATTTGGTGGATCAACATTTTTACATGGAAAAAAAAGGTATTATGTTGTCTTAAAGATTGCAAACCTTTCTGTAATGGTTTCAGACATGTTTTCGAAATATCACATTGATTAAAATTACGTATTCAACAATGCAAGCAGCTTACTTATATTCAAAAGATTGAACAGAACTCTCCTTTTCCTTCCGTCAGCTCCCTCACCTAACATACTTGGCCCCTGCAAGGAATATAAACATTTTTCTATACATAACAATCAACTATTCAGTAATAAAAATCACAGACAAATAAGTGGAGTACTGCATCTTTAAGACATGAAGGTCACTAATTGTAGACAGTGTTAAAAATTATTCAGGGGAAACCCCTCACGAAACCATTTCAAAAACAACTAACACAGAACAATTGAACTACCTTACTTTATGACAACATTTCTCTTAAGTTTGTATTGGCCCAAACATAAAAAATACAAACTGGTATAAAAGCCTATCATTGTTGTTTGCAAGAATATGCAAATAAAACTAAAAACAGGTGCATATTTAAATCATCTTTCACTTGACATATGCAATGAAGGTATCTCACTGGAAATAAAATTATATTTTAGTTTTTTGCTATTGCGTGTATGAAAATGGCCTTTGTTATTATTCAAACTGTGTGTGTGGGTCTGTCACCATGTTTCTACAGGCAGCCCCTGCTTGAAAACCTACAACAATGTCACATAGTTCCCCAGCACATGTAGTAATAGTAAAAAAACTAAAACAAAATTGCAATAGCAAATCCCAGAAACCAATTCTCTTTCCTAGCCTACCACTTTTCTTTCGGTAGCTTACCATCTGTATTGGTAAGCTTTGTGTTCTGTAAGTGCATTGTAATTTTGGCTAAATGCACAGGACTAAAATGCTAAACGACCATATCCTCTTGTAATCTCATGGGAATTGCTCATCTAAGCAAATATATAGGCATTTCGAACCAAAGAGATCAAACGTAGATTTAGTGCAAAATATTACACCACCTTGTATTTGTTAGAATGAGCACGTACAACTCTTTCTTTCCCTCTGTGTGTGAGGCATCAGATGTGTTGGATCACATGAAACAGCAACTACGAAACATACAGAACAGAGGAAGGCAGGAGAGAGAGAGGGGGGGGGGACACACGGGGCAAACAAAGACACTCAAAAGCCAAGAAAACAACCAGACAACCTCCCCCCCCCCCCACACACACACAAAAAAATAAAATAAAAATATCCAGTCTACGAAAAAAATAAAAACATCATTCCAAGATTTTCTTATCCATGGTATCTTTGCCATTGGTCCGTGAGTAAGGTTCGAAAGCGGAGGAGCTAAGGTAGCGGGCTGACAGTTCCTGAAGGCTGCCGGCCAACGAGCCTGCCATGGTCAGCGGGTTGGAGGCGATGCGGCCAGCCACCCCGCCCAGCAGGGACGGCATGGGGAAGCTAAACAGACCGTGTGCCGCCGGAGAGCTCTGGAGGCTGGCTACGGCCCCCGAGCTCGTGACCGTGGGCAAAGGGGGGCTCCCGCCCGCTGTCCCGGAGCTACCGCCGCTGCTGCTGCTGTTGCTGCCGTTGCTGACCATGGCCATGGCAGGGCCGCGGAGGGGGCCCACCGTGCCACTGCCGCAGTGGGGCAGGAGGCCCGGGAGGCCTGGGGGGGTGAGGAGACGGCCCTGCTCCAGGAGTCTCAGTACGCTGCACGTGGCAGCCGTCTCGGACACCACCGAACGCAGCTCGGAGTCCTTGCCCTGGTCCTTTTTCTGCTTAGTGCGGCGGTTTTGAAACCAAACTTTCACCTTGAAAAAGGACACAGAGACAAAAAGGCGTTGAGTCGCATACAGCGTGGCAAAGACACCAAAAACAAAGTATTGTCGATATTTATGGCGTAATGTTGTTCCTTGGTATTGATTTAAGGTTGTTACGTTACAAGCCATCTCTCCACATCCATCCCCCATGTACCCTTGTATCTTCTAGCGTCGAACACATTTAATAAAACCAGCCATTGCACTGTTTTTCTGCTATTCTTATGTTTGCAGAGACTACTCTGAAAATGTTTGATAAAATCATTTATACATTGAAAAGTACCTTCCATAATGCTTCAGTATATCAAGATAGATTAAGTTAATCAGTTTTCAATACTGAAAGGACATAAGTAACTTTGCTGTCTTAAAATGCTGAGCTATCTTCAAAATCAGTAACACATTAAATTAAATATTTATAAAAGCAATGTTGCCTGTAATAAATATAAAAGTTTAAATAGACCCCTGCTTTTAAGAAAGCAATGAAATTAATTATCTACATGCACATCATATTGACCAATATTGAGTGAATGATAGTATGCCTTAGGTTTTGTCACACTTGCTCAATGAAAGAACATGTTGTTTTGTTTTGTTATCTGATTATGTTATAAAAGCACACAATGCTGAGTGCATTTACTGATTTTTCCTAACAAGCAAATGGAATTTTCCCAACTGCTAACAAACTGAAGTTATGACCCGAAAACCAGCTCAGCTTTAAATGTTTACTACAACTTGATACACATTCTATTTCAGTGTGTTTCCAGAAGCTTGATTTGTTCTGCAATTTCTAAGCTTGCGATATAATGACTTTATAAGGGTGTTACATGCATTGAAGAAACACAAATCTAATGTTTAAGCGAACCTCTTATTATGTATTACTTCAGCTCAATATTTTTGACATTTGCCAGCTTATTATCCAGCGGTTGAGAACTACATTCTGTCGTGAGATTCTCATTCTGTCTGTGTAACACATCCTATTTTTTTTATTTAACTTTCTTTCCGACGATTGTTGAAAGCCCTGTCGCCTCACCTTCAACTCAATCAAAAACCTTGTAGGCAGCTTTGGTGTAGACAACCATTAATCCTTCCTCAAACTGTAAAATAGCTAGAAACAGACTTAAAGTCTTTCTTAACAAGCTCTGGTGAAATACTGCATATAAAGTATCACGTAAACTGGTAAAATTGTATCTTAACCATGCAGAAATAACTTGAGAAATAATATATTGTACATTTGAAAGTGTGCTCACAGAACTATTCTGGTTTGTCAAAGTAATGGGTAGATAAACGTACAAGACAAATTACACAAATATATATTTCATTGCAGTCTTCTGAGAAAACAAACAACAGTCTAAATAACTACACAACATAACTTTGTGACTGGGACAATTGTAAAGGAGAAAAGGCACAGCTGAGCAATCTAATAAATAAGTAAGTGATTAAGTTAGAATTTTGATTTTGAATGATCAATGAAATCATTTGAAATATCAAACCACAACCTATCACATTCATTTAATAAAAAACAGATCTTAAATTAACCTTTTTCCAATATTAATTTCTTTGTTGATCACAACATGTATTTTTTTATCCATCTCTGAATCTTCAGCAATCATACCTGATTGCCTATTCCCCCCCTATAATTAGAAAAGGCTGACTCAATCAGCAGTTAGCTTTTACCTCTGCAGCAAGTTCAATCACATTTAAATACTGTGTTTCCAACACCCATAACAGCCTCGTTTTCATAAATAACCAGATTATATCATCAGCTGGCAGTAGCAGGCTGACAACAAAACTGTGTGAAAACAGGGAAAACAGACTATAAATAATCTATATTCATATTTTCCTCCTCCAATAAGAAAAAGTTCAATACAGAACCCAGTATGAAATAATCGAAAATATATATCAAACAACTTAAATCACATGTACAGAGTAATGTAGTCTAGCTCTTCTATAGAGAACGCAGTCTACACCATAAACAAAGATGATTTGGTGTGCACACTTCAGAAAATTGATGTCATTCTTTAATGTCACACCACATGAGTGCCTTGGTGCGAAATGTTAATTTCATGACGCCGTCATTAGAGACCCCTTTATCAACGTCTGAAGTAGACATTCGAACACTCACAGTAATCAAGGAGTAGGGATGTATGTGAAAAGACCCACATAAAAAAAATATTCTCTTTCTAAATGGAAACCAAGAAATAGGGCATTAAGAGTGGTTTCAGCCTTATTCTATTTTGAGAATAAACACGTCACGCAATACCTTAACTTACTTAGCTTGTTTGCTGGCAATGTGAACATGTAAGAAAGAATTTAGGCCAGAATAAATACATTTATATTTTGAAACAAAATTTTAATACTAATATTAGTCATTTTCTTCATATATGTAGATACATATATATTCATACGTACATATATAGATTACATAAGTAAAAGGTTACATTGTGCTTGAATTTTATGCCTTGGTGATCCTTATGCCAATAGGGTGTGTTCTAACACTGGAACCATAGGCAGCTTCTAAGCCTCGGCCTCCCACAGGCTTCTGCTAAGAGTCAACCTAGTTTAGTCTCAGCGAAACATTAATGATGCACGCAACAAACTTGCACACACAGCAAATGATGCCGACTGTAGTATCAGCCAGCTTGCAAAGTAAAATAAATAAATGAAACTAGACTAGCAAATATGTCAGCTTGAGTTCTGATGCAGAGTGCAGGATTTCCCTGAAGTGAAAATTATACATCGAAGGGTGAGTTAGTTTGGTGTATCTTGTTGAGAGTGAGCAGACAGAGTGCAAACACAGTTCACCAACAGTAGGCGCAGTGTGACCTTTCACTGACCTCATAGCTAAGCATGACGGGGAAAAGCTCCTTTTTTTGTCGTGGCTCATGAACTATGAACACAAAAAAAAAATCCCCCCTGAAAAACCTAAGCGTCACTCAGGCAAAAACCAATGGTATCACAGTTATGGAATATTTTGGCATAGCAGTGAACAAGGTTAAAATGTTCAACAGGCAAAAAACTAAATAAGTATGAGAGTTCTTTGTTCGTCGCCTAACCTAAAATAATGTCCCAAAGAGTGTGGGCCAAATTGCTCTCTACATAAATAGTTTTTTTTAATAACTGCTACACTATTCCTTTTGTAGTTGTTTTAACTTTAACATTTTTTAAACCAAATAGAATGGATAGAAAATACACAGAGTATAAAATGTAAATGTTTATAAAGAAATATTAGGAGGATGTATTGGTTTTAAATACATTTCAACAAGCCAATCTTTGTCAGTGGGTATCATCTATATCTACTTAACTTAACAAACAAGAATGTTAAATTAATTATATTATTTAGGTGCTTTGAGTCTGCACTATATTTTCCGTGGGCTTAGCTAGGATCACCTTCAAACAGGACAGATTGCATGTTGTTGTTTACAGAATGAGCTGTATATGACAACCGAAAGTACCTGTGTTTCGGAAAGATTGAGCTGGCGTGCCAGTTCTGTGCGCTCCCTTCCCACCACATATTGGCACCTCTGAAACTCCATCTCCAGACGATACAGCTGCTCCGCTGTAAAAGACGTACGAGTCCGTTTGGGTCGGTCCAAATCTAGTCCTTTGGGCAAAATTATCTCTCGAATTGATCCTTTTGCATCTGCATTGAACAAGAAAAATGGCTTTGTTATTTATCAATAATTTAAAAAAAAACATATATATCCTTCTTACATGCACAAAAAAATATGAAAGTATTTTTTTCAGGATTGTGGGCTATAGATACAGTATTTGGTTAATTGTTTGTATTGTTATATAAAAACAATCTTACCAACAGTGGACAATACAAAGGTAATTGGAAATAAGATATGCTATTAAAACGTTTGAAACTAGATTTTAATTAAAACCACAACAATAATTAATGATGTTTTTAATTCATAATTTGTTATGATCATTAGGGTTAATTGTGTTTATGACAAGAGTATGCATACAATGATTACAAAATCTTAAAAATAAATGTATTTCTTATCTGAAACAAATAACCCAATGTTATTAAATGCATATGCTAATTTAAAAACACAAATGAATAACATTAAAAGCGGAATTTTGACAATTTTTATTAAATAGCATGAAAAAGAGGTTTTTTTAATCTCAACGTGATCAGGTCTGATGTGGAAAAAGAGGTTTTTAATCTTAACGTGATTTTCCTGGTTAAATAAAGGTTAAATAAAATAGTGTGATATTTGTGTTTACTCTATATTTTGAAGCTTTCTTAGAGTTTTTTTTTATCAATGACGTGAGATGAACTTACACAACAATTCAGAAATAATAATTGTCTTATCAAGCCAGTGAAGGTATTTCACTTAACATTGGCCAACATCTGATGTTGTTGCAGCTTCCAGGCCATTCTCATGAAAGGGAATATTCCTATCAAAGGCCCATACATTAATATTTTCTGTATTGTAAATTATTTAGTGAATACGTCAATGCCAGAAGGGATAATAGAATTGTAGTTATTTTTATCTATACTAGATCTTTTTTTTAAATATGGGCAAGCTCTATTAGAAATTGTCCAAAGAGAAATTGAAATAAAATGTAAAAGGAATTAACAAAAAAGTTATTCTGCTGCAAAACAATCTTTCGTACGTCAACCAAGCACATCTAAAATAAAATAAAAGGTATTTGTAAATTGCAAATCTAGTGTGAAATTAAAATTTTCTGCCTGTCTTGAAATATATAAATTACTTGTCATGGTAACATGCATTAAATCACCATTTACTTAAATTATGTGCATGATATCCGTTGTGTGTTACTTGTTGAATTATTAATAATTAAATTACTATTGTAAACTATTTGCTATCACATAAATATTAATTTGGCCAATATTAGATTAAGAAAGTGGAAATTCTGCCACAATTTAGACAAAGGCCGCAATAGACAATGGCCCTATATATGACTACAAATCAAAACCAATTTGTTACATTATTGCTTATGAAAAATACTTTAGTTCATAAAGTAAAAACAGCATGTCTTTTTTTATATAAATATTGTCTTAATTTTTTCAAATCATTTTTAAAAGTTTACAAATATCTTTCCATATGTATCAAAAACAGGTTCAGTTCATGTACGCAATTTAAACCCTAAATCACTCATGTAAGAAAATACAACTCATAGTTTGGGACAAAAATATTGAATTAATCATGAAGATGATTTCCAGAAGCAATACTAATGTAAATGCCTTTGCATGAAGGAAATGCGTATATATAATTACAGAATATTTCCTTCACTGCTTAAGAATTTTCGAACTGCTTCTAGCGGTTTCTTTTTTCTTTTTTGAAACATAAGTTTGCGCTCTCTCATGCCCCGGAAGCTGCAAATGAGACTAAAGACCACAGAACAGATAGTGGCTAATTTCCCTGAGCCGGCTGTAGTACAGAGAATACAACAAAAATGAAACAAAACAACGCACTATTACTTTATAGAAGCTTTCCAACATAAATGTATGTTTTTCTTTACATTGTGTAGAATGCAGACACGGAAAATATGAATAATATACCACTTGAGATGAACTTCAGTAAATATCACACTGTTGACCAATAACATAAAATGCAGTAAGAATGCATATTTATTTGCAGCTTTCATATGTATCACCGCATATGTACAAAACTAAATAAGTAAAAAAAAAAAAAAGACTTGGTAAATCTCACTTCATCTTGTGCATTTGCTTATTTCTATCCAATATCGGTCGCTCTCACCTCGGACGAGTATTCTACGGCAATAGTCTGGGTCCCCAGTGCTCCCTCTGTTCTTCTCGCAGTCCTCCCCCATACCAGAGGGAGAGAAAGACTCTTGCTGCTCCTTGAGGAACGTCTTTCCGTGGGAGTCCTTGCAGTCTTTCCCATCCTTAAGTCCGTTCTTATGCACCATCCCCTCCGTCTCCTCTCTCTGATTGTAACGGACGTCCATACTCATCGTCCCCCCTTAGACCTTTTCTCCTTTCCCTCTTTTTTGTTTAGTTTTTCTTTGTCGGGAAAGGCAAAAAAAAAGGGGAAAAAAAGAAGAGATTGTGAAGAATATTTCACGTCGTCCAAGCTGTGTTGTGGTTTTCAGAAGAGCCCCCTTTCAGCACCACAGAGCCAGCTACCTAACGTTCAGGGGGAACACTTGCCTCGCCCGACTAAGGTGCCCTACTATTGTTGACCGAATTCACTTGCCCAATGATCATGGACTTCTCAGTGTAACTCAACAGCGAATTAATGCCCTCTCTGCTTGTTACAATGACATCAGTCTGATAGATGATCTCCAAATAATCAAAGCCATTGACAGATGCGTGCTCGTCGTTTCAATTGATTACGGTAATTTCGCGGCATTCACATTTGTGTGTAACCTCATGAATAAACTAAATTGTTTTGGGGGAAATAGATCAGGTCTTAATGGAGGGGTTTGCTTGCTCCGTCCCCCTCTGTCAGCCCTGCTCTCAGCCCAGGGAATCAAGAAAAATGATTGGTCTCGCCACGCAATGCAGCCTCTATGAACCCACACAATCAGAGCGGTACAACTCTTCCAAACCAGAAAAAAGTTCCCAGGTTCTTCATTCTTCTGTCCGCAGTGAATGGCCAGACATGTTGTTGTTTTTTTTTGCACTTTCTCATGCAGCACCTGGTCTCCTGAGTGCGACAGCTAACTTTAATCACGTTTACGATTCGGTCTGTCACGAATCAGTGGCTCTCTGCAACTTTCCACTCTCGCCGCTACGCTATCGTAAACAATTGGAAGAGGAAGAGAGGGAGGGTGAGCCACCACCATAGAAACCGACGCAGGAGAGGCGGAGAGACCTCAGAGGAAGACGAACAAACCCACCTCGGTCCAAATCTGCGAAAGGAAACGACAGCCTCCTAACCCCGTTGAGAAGAGAAAAAAAAGAGGAAAAAAAGAAAGCTCCACTTGAATCTCTGCTTTAACCGTACATCTATTAAAGTTTCCTGTGTCGTTTCACGTCACTCTGCACAGCGAACAACCGCTAGAGAGAGCTGCCTGGTGACGTTGTGATAATGTACGCAGCCTCCAGACTATGCGTGTAGGTGCACCCGAGGTAGCCTGCAGCGCTCATAATCTGAGCCAACCTACACACATGAAGGACACAAAAAATGAAACAAAACTTGGTCATTAGGGCCTCTCTCTCTCTTACATGGACCTGACCCCCCCCCCCCACACACACACACACACACACACATACACACACACACATACACACACACACACACAGCCTTGGAATGGCCCCCACCTCTTCACCACTCTCCTTCCACCTCGCTAACCCACCCACCGAACAACTCTTAGCTATTTTCATTGTCAGCGCAACAATATCTCAGAACACTGCAGTGGCCAGTAATCCAATAAGACCATTGATTAGGCTACAATGATTCAATTCAAACCATTGGCCTTGTGCAAGGAACATTCTCTGGCCCTTCTCGTCACCTTGCCTGTTCAGAAGCCCTCTTCAGTCCGCCCCCTCCCTGAGCACCATTCACTCCTTTATAGGAAACAGAGAGAAAAAGGAGTGAAAGATGGCAATTATCTAATTGGACTATTAACAAACAATTGGGTGAGTGTGGCTGCCGGGCAGCAGTCTTGGGGTGGGTTTAAGGGCCGCATGTTGCACTAACTTTATTCCCAGAGTGTTTGGGGGGCGGCTTCCTGAAGTGGAGACGAAGCGGATTGTTAAAGAAAGGTAAAAAAATAAAAGGGGGGTGCTACAAATGAAGCGACGAATGAGGACCTGTGTCTCCCAAGCTGTGCTGCGGATTTCTGGCCTGGGAAACAGCTTGTAGATAGTGTCCTGGCCTCTCGGCTCACAACAATGGACTTTTTTCTGGAGAAAAAAAAAAAGGCCAGCCTTGAATTGCCAAATCTCAAACAATATCACATATTTAGTTCTGCCGTGTATTTGCCAAGTGTGTGAGCAGAGTGAGCTGAATGTTAATGAGTGTGTAAGCCGTGTGACAACTTGAGCTATAATAACGAGCATATGGCACATGTTCCTTTTACTCCCAAAAGCATTGCTGCTCATATTGGGTTACAGTCAGTGAAGGTCTTACTGGTATAACTAATTACTGAAACAGTTTTCTACATTTTGAAAAAAATAAATGTATTCATCTAAAACAACTTTGAAACAAAAAAAGAATTCCATCACTACAGTTTGACCTCCAGAGAATTGTCTTATACAAGCCACCTAAACAATGAATATCACGGAATAAAGAATAGCAACAGCTGAAAGAACTCTAGGTAGGTAAAATAGGCCTGTCCTTTATTGTATTGACCACCCTTCACAGTGGTATTCCAGGCAAAAGCAAAGCGTATCGCTTACAGGCTGAACCCACATGACTGTTGCATATTTAGCTGCATCCACTTCAGTCTACTCCAACTCCCAAAAAAGAGAGGTTACATCACCAGTGATGAAAGGGCATTCACCAGCAAGGCCAGATCTCTGCAACAACCAACTGCATTGTAAAAGGATGGAGGAGAGAGAGTTCCAAGACTGAGTTTAAAGATAACGATTAACTTGGATTTGACCAGAAAGATCATATTCATTACTATGAAAAAAAAAACATTCAAACACAAACACAAACACAAAAAATTGCCCGTTGTCCGAAGCAACAGACATCAATAGAGTACGTCTGATACTTGAATCATCACCATGATTGCAGACAACAAGTTTGGTAAAGAGACGCCGCAGATACTCAGGCTTTGTCTCATCCATCGCGGTTGTGTGTGTGGCAAGTCTGTATAAAAATACTGTGAACCAGCCATAAGTCAGGTCATTATGGTCCAAACAATCCAAGCAGGAAATTTGAGGTACACTCTAAACACAATTAATACCTAGATGGAAACTTATATAGCCTACAAACAGGCACCAGGAAATCAAATCAAGCTCCTATCCAATCAAGCCGGTTTTGAATGGACGAGCTATCACATCATTGGATGTTGAGCAATTTTAAACCAATGAGAGTAGAATTACCTGCTTTCGGTGATCGCTTTTAAATGGAAAGCTAGGGATGGAGGATTACATTCAGTAGTTTAAAAGCTTACTATCTTCAGCATTTGTCAGACCGTGCTTTTGTCCCGGAATTTCGTAGTTTTTCTTTACTTTGTAGATACACTAGAGACACAGATGAAATGGGGCCCAACATGCTTTTGGCTGGTTTTTTGAAGGTTGTTAAAAGCTGTGTCAGTATACTTTTAAAGCACCATTTCTTTCCAGCTCATGTTACTAGGCTCTTTGATAAAAGCCATTAGGGTTCTCTAATACATAATAATTTGCACGGGAAAGGCTAGGCCCTAAGAAAACCTTGTTGAGGGAACAACATTATAGATTAAGTTTAATGGATGCATTCAGACCCTTCACTTTAGTGAATACCATGATTTTGTCAACAACAGAGGGGTCAGTTTTTAGGTTTTCGCTAAGAGGCTTGGTTCATTCATGGATTGGACTACAATGGGAGCTAAACTTGAATCCTCATGCATAGAGTTAAGGCCTTCGATATACTGTATAATTCAAACGAAATCGTAACATTGTTGTATTTATAATGCAACTAGCTGTCATCCCTTGTATCAAAAGGATAGGTTCCCTGTACTTTAGCTGTGAACTTGGTTCTTGAATCACTAACATCCAAGGACAACACTCACTATACAAGCAAATAATCCCTTTGCTATATTTGTAGCTAGTATTTCATTTTAAAGTGCTGAATAATTTGTTGTATCACACACTTTCTACCCAGTTATTATACACAATCAACTTTATTTTTTTTAAATGAGTGAAGCCGTACCTTGGAAGTATCACTTAAAAAAAAGCTAAGCTATGCTTCGATACAAGATTTGACACAGGTTTCTTCTGGTTAAATATCCTTCAACATTTCAATGGAGTGCTTGTAGTTATAGCCCATATTGCGAAAACAAACTTATGACCAATTAGATTCATATGGTGAGACTAAGGTTTATGCACTGGCTATGAAAAGTGTTTTTGACATTTGAGCTAGTAATTGGGATTAATGGATTTTGTGCTAGGTTCTAGTAACCATTAGGTTCTCAGGCCTCCCTACTTGGTCAATGACAACTCATTTGTTTTGGGCAGTCTGGGAGTCAGCTAATCTCACCAAACATACACAGGCTCTGGACACTTAAGGGCAATAGACACACGAAAACTGAGAGAACGTCCGACTTGTATGTTCCAACGTTTCATACATGCACGCCTTAACCTACCTATACCGAATCGTTCCACAGCTGTTCTAAAAAAAGAAAAAAACATTAGGTTCTTTCTTGGTCTCGTACACTGAATCAAAGAAAGAACAAGGTGCAAAAAAGGCAAAGAGCAGAAGAGGGCCATGTAGAACTGTTCCAATCGGTAGTATAAACCTACACACAGGGACCAGTCTCAACGCGGCGAATGTGAATGTTCCACAACTGTACGCCGCATAATCGGTACAACTCACAGCGGGGGTAATCCGCTGTAATTCTCTAGCACGCAACACAGTTGAGATGAGGTTAAATGGAGAGCACCAGTGCCTTACAAAACCTCCGCCTAACATGTTTGCCCAACACTACCAAAGATTTACCCCAGACACAAAAAAAAAGAAGAAAAATCCATTTGTGCTCCGACAAAAGAAATGTATTGTTATGAAGAGGGTGGAAAGGGTTATGTTTTTTATTTCAATGCCGTTATGGTTTCTTTTCATTGTTACCTTGTGCTTCAGACTAGGCAGACATGATGGCTGACAATGGCCGCATAACTGTTTCAGAGTGATACAAAAGAACTGCTCAAATTACACCTGGGGCAATTACTACAGCAAGGCGTTATCTAAAGGACAAAAGAGCGCCATCTAAAACTACTCTGGGACACTAAGGGAGGGGGGGCGGAATCAAATGAATGTGTATGCTTCAATGCAGCTTTTAGCTGGTGTAGTACAAATATCACACATAATCATGTGTACTCTCAACAGAGAATGAATACATTAACACAGTGGTGGTGTGCTCCAGACCTTTTGAACATACATCCACAGATGTATGAAAACATATGCTTTGTAATGAGTTATGCTTCGTCAAGTCTCTAGACAGAGCACATTCCCACTCTGGTCATGGCACTTCATTGTATAATCACACACTGAGCTTGTGCATTGTGTTCTACTGCAGGCCTCATCTCTTCACGCTATTGTCAAGTGATGTGACACTATGCACTGAATCCAAAAACAGCTAAATTGCTTCATTCTGGAGATATTATTGGTGTGCTAGCCAGGCAGCAGGCTATGTGTGAAAATGTGGTGTCAATCTGTATGTCCCTCACTGTCTTTTGGCCAGAGGCTCAATTGAGAGTCAGCAGTGGCGAGACAATGAGGGGAGCGGGAAAGGAACAACCTCAAGGTACAAGACATTTAACAAAACAAATTATATTCTTTTGACAAATAGAGTTAGTTAAAAACCTAGGCTACATGGTGGATGGCTTTTGATAATAGTAGGCCTTTTAATGTACAGCATATAGCTCGCAGCCCTACACAGTTAGATTCATACACATACAACAGTTAATGCTTCAACGATAAGCCTTGTTTAAAAAAGGGAATAAAAAAACAAGATTAAAACAAACCTTAATTTATGCCAGTTATCTGGTGGACGCAATTAATGAAGACAATCTCACTAAGTGCTAGGTGAAGTCAATTTCCTTATAAACCCAAATGGGCACTTGATGCTAACATAATATTCTGCCTGATGCCAAATGTGCAAGCAAATGCATTCCTCTTATTTTCTACAAGCCTATATCAAGGAATCCACTAACGTATGAGTTACAGGATGCTGATGTTGCAGTATCACAATGGCACGATGAACCATTAAGGTCAAACTAGTGTAGACTGAAGGCCTAAACTGCGATAAAGTGGCCATGAAAACCAGAATGTAGGCGTTCCACCAAATGTAGGTGTCTGACTATTTAGCCTCTAGCACCATCAAGTGGCCACTATAAGCACTTCGAAGTATGAGAAGAAAATGCCTGCAGTATATTCCTATAGGGGGAGGCTGCAGACCTGGAGCCCAGACAGCCTGAGTTCCCTAGCTCAGACAGCCTGAGTCCCCTCAGGCAGCCACAGTCCCCATGCCGTTTAGGAAACTGACAGATAACCATATGCGGTCCAAACGCCTCTCGCCCTGTGTCGGCTGGGATAAGCTCCAGCCCCCCCCGCGACCCTGCATAGGATAAGCGGTATAGCTAATGGATGGATGGATGCTGTTGTCTTTGATGGATAAGTTTATTGCAACTCTCTGCAAGCTTTATTAAATCAAATTTAGATCCCAGCATTTTAAGCTAATGACACCGGCATTTAAGCACCAGGGAGTGTCTGGGGGCTCTGCCTGTTCAACACTTCATTTGTGATATCACTAGAGTAATTTGGGATCATAAAAATGATAACTCATATCCAACCAAGCTAATAATGGTGACACCAGCCGAGCAACCATCTGCTCTGCTTCTCAGAACCAATGGGCAAAGTGAATAATATTTGGGAGGATGTACCTGGGTGGTGTGTAAAATTACTCCAGCTGTCAGCTTTCAATCGCTTAAAGGCTAATTTCCAGAACATGCTCTAGAATGATAAAGTAGGCATAATTGCAAGAGATTTGAAGTTCAAAGACAAAATAAACAAAATAATAAGACAAGTGGCTTAAAGTGAAACTGAAATGCAACTTGAATCAAACCAGAGAGAGATAAGTACGGTATAATACAATATTTACCAAGTAATTAGATGAAATAGGGTCATTTCTAAAGTATGTGTATAGTTAAAACATCACGCTTAGGCAATTAAACTTGCAGGTTCTGAAAATAAAAAGTAAAAAAAAGTTAATTCCGTTTTAAATTTTTGTTGATAAAGTCAGTGTAGGCTGACAAACTATGGTATTCTATGTAAAACTATTGATTTTGGACACTTCTTGTGCCCTCAGCATATTACCTTTACAGGAAATGCGTGTCTCAAAAATGACACTGAATGAAACTAAATGAGAAGGTCCAGAAATTAATCATCCTTTGTTGACTTTTGGATTTCAAGAGTTGGACTCTATACGTGTTATCCAACACCAAACTTTTGTCCTCTAGTCATCATTTATGTCTATTTGAAAAAATGTAATACATTTTTACTTGTATGGTTCAGATCACTGTTGTGATGCATAACATGACTGCAATTCAATTTTAGGTCAAAGACAGATGGACTAACTTAACCAATAGAAATTTTGGATAAAAACTATAATTCACTGCTCATTCAAAACAGTTGTTGGCAAACTTAAGATGACAATAATTTTGAGAGAACAGGACAGGCTTCAACAAACTTTCCTGAGGATCCTCTAGTACCTGTGTTCTGACAACTTCACTCTAAGGGGAATCAATTGCAGCAATGAATGGAGGCATTGACTAATATCATGCCACAGTAATGAGAGACTTATCAGGAATTGTTTGGTTACAGTTATTGCTGGTGTGGTGGAATATGCTGTTCGAGTCTAAGAAGGCAACCTTTTTTTTTACTCTCGTTGGATGGACACCAGGTGTTCGATGACATACTTTAAAACAAGTCGTATGTAATTTGATCCCTCAGTCAAATTGTTTTAATCAAATTTGAAATTATTCTTTAAAATTTTACCAATGTGGAAACTATATTTTTCACCAAACTGTACCTTTCTTTGGATAATCCGCAAGTGAAATAAGTGGTCTATTTTTAGCAATAAACCCTGACATGGAGCCCCCCTAGCGTCTGTTATTCTTATTGACTTGATCTGACCATCTCTAAATTTCTCTGGATGCACAAAAATCATGTAGGTTTCACTCTGACATTGTAACTATGACTTTGAAAGTTATGAATAGAAAACATATCTCCATCACTAACAATTTGACACATCTAAATGCATATAGCCTTTCACAAGGTTTCTTAAAAATGAATAAATACAACTTTTTTCAATGTAATGATTTACTGCTACATAGTTTAACTTGACAATTCGAAAATTAGAATGATATTTGTTATAACACTACTATAATATGAAAGTAAAAAAGCGGATTCTGGAAGTTTCCATCAAGGAAATGCAATGGCTTAACTCCAGAATGAATAATGGCATTAATATTATTAATATTATGAAATATTGGTGTTAATTTAAGTGGTTATGGAAAACACCTGATTTCAAATGACCAATTCACCACCACAATGACTAATGACTTCCTTCAGTAGCCTATGATTAGTTTTATTACTCAATTGATACTATATTCAATCTGATTGGACAAACTTTCATGACATATATTTATAGCTGCCTTCTTTAATTCTTTCACACAATTGCGAAAGTTGTGTGTCAAAATATTGGTCCATTTTGCACATGGACAAGTTTTTTTCTTTTTTCTCTCGTTTCTAGACCTCTGAGGATATCCATTTATAGGGGGTCCATAGGGCACATGACGTTTCAGCAAAGGTAAAACTGACCAACTTACCCCTTAAGAAGGATTGGCCCATATAGGCATCCAAGTGCAGTTTACAATTTCTGCTTAAAATATTTTTTACCATTTAGACCTTTCTTAAAAGTCATGATTTAGCCGCGCAAATACCCCCTCCCCTCCCTCCCGGCCAAACCCCGCGCCTCTTTTTTCATCCCATCCTACAACAGCAGTGTGTATGCTGAAACATGAATTGTTATGTCTAATAAGCATATTCACAACAGAATGTTTATTATATTCTAAATAACCAAATCACAAACACACTTTTATTATCGAGAGTAGCCTATTGTACAAAATCATAAAAATTTAAATGTAAACAATAACGGCAAACCCAACATTTTTTTGCATGAGGATCGATGCAGATTGGATTGTGTTTAACTAGCATGTCTTCGAGGGTTTATAGTCCTCTCACATGCCTTCTCATTTTGAGCTTCATGAATCCTAGAACACAAGACAAGCAGATACATATGTTTTGATGACTTACTTTAAGACAGCACTGTCCCCTTGCCTGACGGTGATGTTATCCTTTGAAAAAGAATCCCCGCTTCTTGCTGGCACTCCTGCAGGTACAATGAATAACAGCCTTAGTCCGACGACAACAAGACATTTCCAAGGCACCGCAAAATAGCCACAAAAGCCCATTCTGTCACTGCGCAACTTCCACGAAAACTTGAATGTCAAATATTCCTTGTGCGGCTCCCACCAACGTTGAGCACAAGAAACTATAGGTCCACTGGAGACTGTTGTTGTTTTCCACCTTGTGTTTAAATTAACCCGTCTTTACTCAGTTAAATATGTCTATTATTGTGCAGTGAAGTAAACAAAACAAAACTATATGTAGACCTTCAATATCAGTGCTTTCGAATGTCTCGACCAATTCTCCGTGGCGTCTCTGACTATCTTCGAAGGAAAACACCGTGTGCTCCTATGAGATGCAGACCGTCTCCTCAGTCCGTGTCTTGAGACCAGACTTGAGAACGTTACTCGCTCAGCACGCAGGATCAACGGAAGTCACCCTTCTGTTTTTGTAATACATTCCTATAGGTACTGTATGGAAGTTGCACAGGGGACTAAATCAGCATGTAATTTTCAAACAGCGAAATAAGTCAATGGACGGTGATAGACTCTATAACACGCAACCTGCTCCTCTTTAATCGGGTGAAAACCCTGATGTGAATTAGCTGCTGTGATATGGCGCGCAGTCTGCTGTCCCCTCGCGCATACTTCGTTTACAGAACTATCAGAACCATAATTTGCACATAATACGTAATTTGTTCTCCTCATAGGAACATTATTCATACACATACACAAATATCATGACATTCGTTTTCCATGCTTTTTCCTCAGCTGTTTGGGGCTTTGCACTGCTTTATCTGTCCTAATTTTAAGTTATTGTCAGCGGGTACTTCAAAGGCAAAGGAAGTTGGAACCCACACAATCACGAACACAGACATTGCTTGAACCCAATTGAACACTATTGTAGGGTAAGGTAAACACCAATATATACTGTATAATGTAAGTATACATACAATGGTGCGGGAGCTCCTGCTCCGCCCCTTCAACATCACGCCCTTCTTGTTCAGCCACCTCACCCTGCTAGGAGGACCTAGAACAATGGACAACGCATTTCCCTCTGACTATTCAGTACCACGGACAGCTCCCATGCACTGTGCCAGAGGCCACGCTTGGGAGGCACATGGAGAAGAGGCTGAACCACTGCAACTAGTTGGGTTAACGACCAAAAAGCTGGTATAAAAGGCGGCTTGCCAAAAAGCACTGGTTGACCTGCTGCCTTATTATTGTTGTAAGCGCATGACCGGGCAGGCTGCTGCCAGGAGACGTGGTCCCCGGAGCAATGAACAAGAGACTAAAACCCTCCTGTCCAGCACTGCAAAGAGGTCACCATTAGAGTTAATTTGTTTTGCCCTTGTTGGGCACCCTTTGTTTTATTAAAACCTACCTGCTCTGCTGGTGTCCCGGGTTTTACCAGCTTGTCGAGACACCCACACATATATAGACAGACAAAAAGAATTTCAAGTACTTACTATCCTTTAGATTTTTACTTGTTCTAAATGTTTTGCAGAGGAAGCATTAACAATTCCTGGTAATTAAGTGGAATTGCAACTGCAGACAAACTGGAAACCTATTTAGTAAACATATAGCTATTCTCATGGGACAGTGACCACACAAATGTACAATCGTTGTGGTGGAATTAATTGCAAAGACATAGAATACCTTTTGAAGAAACAGAGGCTAGCTGAAGAAAAGTTCCAATGACAAATGCATGTGTTTTTGATAATGCGGTTAGGTTCCATACTGTAAATAATTTGTTTTTGTTTGTTTTGTTATAAAGCAACATAATCTGAGCAGTGTCTCCTTATCGCAGCTCCCAAAATGCATATTCAACATATGCATGTATTGATTGGTCAAGAATATTACATAGTGGGGTCAGTATTTGTTTTAACACCTGTACAAGACATTAATTTATTGAGACATCATTCAATTTATTGTAAGGTCGTTGGGAGGGAATTATTATGATGACCCATGCCAGTAAAAATTGGGCTAAGATAAGAGTTAATTAAAGGTATATCGGCCACGAATGCAATCGGAGCCTCTAGTATGTGCACATCTTAATGCAACACCTTTCTAATTAAAAATCTCATGCTGACCTTAGCAAATCTAAGATATGCGGTCTTAATTAGAAGGGGGAAGGGAGACGGTCATAGCGAAACACTACTTTGCAAAACACACCCAACTGATTGAGGTGACAACAATTTTGTTGGACAATATATTTCGCTACACGTTTCAGTTTATCTGATGAAAGAACTGCAGTATTTTTAATTTGGGTATATCGGGAACCCATAGCTAGTTCTTTTAAGGTGGATTACAACTTTATGGATAAAGAGTGACCAACGCTCCCATGTTGTGTAAGCACACAGGGATATGTGAGATTTAAGGTTAGAGGATTGTAATCCGTAAAAAACACAACACATAGTTCACATGGTCAACTTTCATGGTATTTGAGTCAGTGGGTCTGGTGTTGCAAATTAGCTTGTATTCAATACTAGTTCATGAACAAGTTTTCCATGCACAGATTCAAGACAAATTATAATGACTTTGATGAGCAGTTCCTATTCATGGATCATTTGTTTTTGAGTGAACTCATAAAGTCCTTGGCAGTACAACCTCATTTTGCATGGGAGTCTGTGCAGTGTTTTGTGATACAGACGCAAATATCACATTTAGCTTCATTTTGTATCTCTAAGAAATACCCATCTCAATGTGCATACTTTTTAAGTTCCCAATACACTACTTGTCCTACACTACCTTGTTAAAAAAGTTTTCTATGACAAAAAGTAGGTTGCCATATTTCCCGCCATGCCTCACAAAAATGAAATCTGTTTCATTCAAACAATATCAAATTATAGATTTAAGGACTGATGTTCATATAACATAGTGAAAGTGGTTACACTAACAGTATGACAAACCATATTCATTATCCAAGTTATGGTTGAATGAATACATATAAATACATTAAATACAGATACATGCATAAGGGCTCTCTGTTTGATATCCAAGCAAAAGATATCTTGATAGAGCATGCAGAAACGATAAAATTATATCTCATATACATGTGTTAGCAAGATACGGCGAACTACTGTTTGACAGTGTGTTGGACCAACAAAGAAAATGGTCCCCTAGTAACTGTCCTCAATGGATTATCACATTTTCAGAAATTACAGTGTTGAATAAAATAATGTAGCAGTTGATGTCAACTGCTCATATATTTAGCTTATATAGCAACCTTGTTTCACGTAGCCTAACATACCTTAATTTCCAACTTTTACCATGAGTTTTATTCTGGCATTCGCTGTATATATATATATTTTGTTTTTAGTCAAGCTTTGTTTAATCTTACTATATATTATTACTTTTTTTTATCTTAGTATAGTATTATTTTTTATTTACTATTTATTCTCTATAGCTAAGCTGAAACAGTACATAGACAGTGCATGTGAAAGTCAAGAAAGTTTCACCTCTCAACCACCACACTTCAGTTAAGTTTTTTTTTAATTTTGTGTATACAACTGGGGTTGTCTGTGAAGCCTGCAGAATCACATACCTTCTACAGTTCTTCTGTTGCGTAGCACATGACTAAATATGTCAATGTATACACGCTGGAAATGCATTAATTATTTAGGTGTTTAGTCACACAGGAGGTATCAATTTTGGTGCTGGAAACAGTTACTACTAATTTCTGCAGATAATGTGCAGTGCAATCCAGCAAAGACAGCAAAGGCATGTAAGTGAGAGAGTTAGGGACCAATCAGGAAGATTTTTTAACATTAAATTCAAACTGAATGCATTGCCCCATATTGAAAGTTCCTCGCATGATGTGGTGTACACCCATGAGAAGGATGTGTAAAGTTGGTGAAAGCCTTTGCCTGACTAGCTTTGAGGCATCCTCCACCATTACTTCATAAGTAGCTAATATTGTTGTCTCAAGTTCAGCAGAATTCTACTCCCCTGGTATCCAATTAAACCATGGTAGACCTTCAGGCCTTACATAACAGAAACATTGGGGGGCGGCCGGGTTGTATGGCTGTCCGTTGGTTCAAGCACACAAGGCTCAGTGACCAAAACCAAGAGCACACATGAGAACAACAATGTTCACAGTTTATTTATTTATTTATTGGCTAAATCTTTATATATTTTTTTATCATTTAATCAACTATATAGAAGAGAATTGTCTGATGGACTTATTTCAAATTGAAACTGAACTTTCACATATAAGCCTGTAGCTGCCACTAGCTTTTATCTATCTACCATATCTAGAGGTATAGTGCACATTTCCACCAACACCAATGGACATTGTTGGTAAGGACTATGGAGTAGAACTTACAAAGCAAATGGACTCACCTATGCTTATCACTAAAGCAAAACAGCCTACTGTGAAATGACAACCTATCATTTGATATGATGAAGCTACCTCCTACCTCTCATTTAACAATTCCCCCCATAATAGTAGGGAAATGGGAGAAGTAGTAAGACAAGAATAAGAAAAAAATTGTTTGATGTAGTATCATCTTGAATAGGCACGCAGAACCCTGAGATAAACCAGCCAATTAAACTAATGCCAGCAATGTCTAGCTAGTTGAAATCAAACACATATTTAGATATTTTGCTTTCCTGGGATAACCAATCATATTAAGAAAGTACCTATTGGTAATGATTTGTGTACAATATACAGAATAAATAGTAGTTACAGTGGATAAAATATTTGTTATAATGAATACTTAAGAATTACTTAATTGCGCACCCTCCTCTCCTGTCATCATATTTGATTAATACTATTTAATAAGGATATTTTCTTTTAAAATGTATTTTACAAAACCACTGGTACATGGCACTCTGGGGCATTGCAGTTCTGCCAACATTGTTTTCTTAGGCCAAACGATTGGAGAGCTCAGTGGATAAGAGTCTGGAGGGCACAATTACAACTGGCAATGGAAAGGAAAATGTTGGCATTGAAAAGAAAAATGAGGTTAAACAACTCTCATTTTTTACTGCCCCTGGAAATGTCCAAGGAGGAGAGAGTATATCTCCTGATAAAGCTACCAACGATCCACACATGCTGTAGAAACAACGCAGCTTAAGTGTACAGGTACTTCCACACAAGCACATCTTATACTGAAAGGTTGCCAGTGGGTTGTGTTGGCTGCATCAGTTATTTTAGCATGTTTTCATACCTAAACTACTATATTACTGATATTATGCCACTAAACATAACAGATGCACACTGAATGCTAGTGAAGTGGTAATGCTTATTGTAAATTAAACAATTAAAGAATGACAATGTACTTATATAATCAATGTAAGATGATTTCTGAATATTTTAATGTCAAACATGACATTCATTCATTAGTAAGAATGTAAATTGCTCAAAAGGTGTAAATAGTAAAACGTGTCTGGATATGTAAAAACATGCCAAAGTTAGGTTGTAGTAATGCTGTATATTCTACGTAAACCAGTCAATGTAAGCTTTGGAGCAAACTATGCATCTAAACAGGCAGGATCTAAATATTATAAAAGTTTAGGTTTGGTCCATCTAAAACTAGTGGTTCTATTACAGTCGATAAGTTCGACTCCTCTCTATGGGCAACGCTCTTAGAGCGTGCATCATTCACTGAACACTTATACCACAGCGCCTTGTAATCAACAAGGCTCGTGAGACTTTAAGGGTCATGCGCACCCGCATCAGCTACTCTCTAAATACAGTAGCAGACCCATCTCAGTTGATTTTCATCATTCGGCCAGGTGTGCACATTAACAGCGTCCTCCTGTCTAGTGAACTGTATCTTCGGTGAATACGCTATTTGGTCTGAGGATTTTGTCCTTGCTAGCAAGTTTTCTCTTGCCTTCAGTGTTTCTTATGCTTTCCGTTGCACTACTTAACATAGCACCACAGTAGGCGTTGCTGTTATCAGTCCAAGTGTAGTCGGCATCTATCAGTCCGAGTGTAGTCGGCAACATAGTTAGTGTCCCCCGTTTTGCCTAAAGGCCTGCGGGGGATCGCTAACCGCAAAGCTAGCTACTGCTAAGCTACTGCTAAGCTAGCGCCCATGAGGTGGCTAGCCAGCAAACGGCCTCCTCGGTACCTCACCTCCTGTTGCTTCTGTGACCTCGTGGGGTGTTATTTAACAGCCTGTGCCCCGTTTTCGAACGTGTGCCTTGCTGTTTTCTGTTTTAGACATAACCGTGGTTAGTGTCCCCCATTTTGTCTACAGGCCTGCGGGGCATGGCTAACCGCTAGGCTACTCCTAGGCTACTGCTAAGCTAACGCCCATGTGGTGGCTAGCTAGTGAACGGCCTCCTCGGTACCTCACCTCCTGTTGCTTCGGTGACCTTGTGGGGTGTTGGTTAACAGCCTGTGCCCCGTTTCCGAACGTGCGCCATACCGTTTTCTATCGGTCCGAGTGTGTAGTAAGGGAGGTGGTTAGAGTCTCCCTGTTTTGTCTACGGGCCTACGGGATACCTCTAGCTACTTAGCTAGCTACTGCTAAGCTAGCACTCGGAGCAAGCTAGCTGCAGCTACCTCGTGGTGTCGATGACCTTGCTGCTCTCTGGGATAGCAAGGTCGCGCACCTCTACCTGGTTAGCTTGGTTGGTTTGGGCTGGCGTCCCCCCTACCCAGTAGTGGAATGTCGACGTCCAAGGGGGCTAGAAAGAAGAGGCAGAGTGCAGCCGCTGTTCTGCCTGTTGAGGCTGCCCCTCCAAGCGGAGACGTGCTCTCTATTGGGGAGCTCTCTCCTCGTCTCTCATGCCTGCCTGTCGTGGTGCACAGGTCCCTTGGGAACCTGGTGACCATATCAGATGAGGAAGGTGAGGTGCCAGTGTTCCAGCCATGCACCGTGCAAGCAGTGTCAGCTGGTTCACTGGGGGACATAGACTCGATGACGGACGCGCTCTCTCAGCCAGCTAAGGTGGGCTCGTCTCGCTACCAGTCTTTATCGACCTGGGAGGCATATTGTCTGCGAGGGCATCCCTTGGCCATCCCCCCGGCACTTCCAGCCCGGTCCTTGATGGACAGTCACTTCGTGGTCTCTCCTCCTCCGAGTAAGTCCATCCTTATGATGCCAGACTTCCTTTTGGCGCCTGATGGTCTAGACCAGCCTCTGTACGTGAATATAGCGTCATGAAGGTGCGCGTCCAGTCCAGGTTGGGGGTAGACACCCTGCCCCCTATGGAGCTTTTAGTGGCAGAGCACCTTGCCCCCACTACTTCCTCGTATGCTTCGGGAGCCCGCCTCCCTGATCAACAGCAGAGAGACCTCTTTTCTGTACTGGGGGCATCCTACAAGGCCTCAGCTTTGGCAGCCAGGAGTACGAACGTGATTTCGATTTTCCTGGCATACCAAGCCGAGGTCCAGCAGGAGATGGCTGAGTCCACCCATCCCCGAGCTGTGGGACATCAGCCGTATGCTTAAGGACCTCTCCCTGTGCTCCCTCAGTGGAGTGGCAGCGCAGACGGGCAGGTCCATGGCAGCTACGGTGGTGGCGCAATGTTTCGTCTGGTTGGACGTTGCTACGACCCCTCTTACAGAGAGGGCTGCTTTACTCGACCAGCCGTTGGACCCTGCTGGGCTCTTTGGCGCATTGGTGGGGAAGCCAACGGCATGAAAGGAGCAGCGCAAGTCAACGGGAGGCCCTGTCCACACTGCTCCCATCTGAGCATCAGAAAAAGGCAAGGCCTTCCCCCCTCCCTTCCGGGGAGGTGTGTTCTTCACCTGCTCGCCCTCCAGGTGCTGCCCCCTAGGTTTCTGCTATGCAGGCGCCGGTAGGGTTCCAACGCGGACGACCATGGGCGAAGAATCGGTTCGTGGAAAAGAGGTTCCAGCCTGACTCCTCCCGAGAGAAGAAGCAGCAGCGGCCCTGATGCGGGGAACAGCCTCCAGTCGGTGCAGACTCGGACCCCGTTGACTCACCATACCGTCACTAAGCTCACTGTCTGGGGTGGCACTCCATCCTCAGCCAGCTGCGCCAAGTGTTATTGTTCCCCACGTTTATAAAGTGTGTGTGTTTCCCTCACACTCGGGCAGCCTGTGGGCTCAGAGTGTGCAGAGGAATCATATTACCCTATAAAGCCTCAGCTGGGTTTAAACAGCCACTTGACTGTATTCCAGTTCAAAATGCTGATTACAAGAGGCCTCTTGTGCGATATCCGACAAAGAGATTGGTTTACAACCATAGACCCAAAGGATGCTTATTTTCACATTTCGGTCCTCCCCGGGCACAGGAAGTTCCTCGGGTTTGCGTTCAAAGGTCAGGTGTTTGAGTTCCAGGTTTTCCCCTTCGGACTCTCACTGGCACCCCCAGTGTTTACCAAGTGCGCGGAAGGCACAGGGTGTGCGCTTACACAACCCTCACAGGATGGGGGGGCGTCTGCGATGGACGTCCGGTGAGCAGTGCGGGGGAGGCGTCTCAACGTTGTCTCCACATCAATCACCTGGAACTGCTCACGGTGTTCCTGGTTCTGAAACGGTTTCTCCCGTTGCTGGACAACCAGGCTGTCACGGGCTTCGTTCAAGCCCATGGAGACTTGCAGTATAAAGGCGTTGTCACTCAAGAC
The DNA here is from genome assembly GCA_036023535.2 of Galaxias brevipinnis. Lineage (NCBI taxonomy): Eukaryota > Metazoa > Chordata > Actinopteri > Galaxiiformes > Galaxiidae > Galaxias > Galaxias brevipinnis. The sequence goes on along the minus strand of JAVQIZ010016049.1, from coordinate 36,933 downwards.
GGCTTTGATGTTGGCCTTGGCCACCTCCAAGCGTGTCAGTGATTTACAGGCCTTCTCCGTTCATCCTTCATGTGGTCAGTTTGACCCCAGAGATGCCAAGGTGACCTTAAAGCCAAACTCGGCGTTTGTGCCGAAGGTCCTGAGCATGACTTACACCTGTAACTCTATTGAGGTGCTCCGGCAAAATCAGACTGGTTAAGTGGTTAGTGCAGACTATTCAGTTAGCCTATGACGCAATGGGAGGTGCATCGCCTATGGCCATATGCGCACTTTCCAATCGGGAATTGCTGCCTTTCCGAGGATGTGTCCGTCTCGGACATCTGTGCTGCAGCTAGCTGGGCTACGCCTCACACCTTTGTATCTTGGTAAAGATTGGATGTGACGGCACCCTCTCTGGCGCAGGGGGTGCTTAGTGTGGGTGGTCTGGAGTAAAGGATGGGCCTCCGGTCATTATGGATTGTTCGATGTTCACAACCTATGGGGCATTGTGGTACAATGTATCTCAAACGTATCAACTGTAAAAGAACTGGGGCTCATGTATATAACCCAGGTTCTAATAAGGAGAGGAGTGAGACTTCTCTCCAAAGTGCCCCATGGCTGAATGATGACTGGATTCAAATCTGGAGTTAGATGGGTCTGCTGATGCGGGTGTGGTGACCCTTAAAGTCTCACGAGCCTTGTTGATTACAAGACGCTGTGGTACAAGTCTTCAGTGAATGATGCGTTTAAGAGCATTTCCCAGAGAGGAGTCTCACGCCTCTCATTAGAACCTGGGTTATAAACATAACTCCCAGATTTCTCTCCCCTTTGACCAAAGGTTTTAGGCTTAGTAGCCTTCTTTCAGATATCTTCACGTTTTCCTATAACACTTCAAACATTCCGTTTATTGTATTTAGTACAAAGTTGATCACTACTGTGGCATACCTACTGTGCCACATTGCAGAATCATTTATTTACTGATTTTATTTAAAAACTTAGCTGGAAATCAAGTTGCAGTAAGCCTATTCAGCCTTGCAACAAGCAATGTAATACTTTACTTACTCAACACATTTCGTTTGGTAAACTCAACTGCGCTGTCTTGGATGCCAATGAAGAAGGCATATCTTGACTCGGATCGATCAATTCACTCAGTTCACTCAGTCCGCCTCCAGGCGAGGCTTTTCTAGTTTTTTTTGGTCTCTCAGTGTTTACAATTCAGTGACACAACCTCTTGTTCTATGCTATATCTAGATCCAGAATCTCTGATACTGCAACTATGGATGGAGCAGAACTGTAAGGGAACTAAAATAATCAAGTCAATAACACATTATTACAGATGCAGAGTCATTATTTTTTAGATTTAGTTAAGTAAGGAGACTTTTGTCCTACCATGGGAAATAATTTGCTGCAATAAAAATGGTAGTTTAAAGCAGCAGTGCCTATTTGAAATGGTTGTAGTTTTTAATTTTAATTATATCTGGGGACATACTGTCCTTGATCTTTTAACAGCGGGGCAATGCAGTAATTTACAGTATTAGGGTAGTTATTGGTGGTTGAATTGATGGTTGGTAATTAATTAATGACACTGACTGCGTTTGCATGCACAAAATAATCCGTTTTTTGGCCTTATTTTTGTTTTGTTTATTTATATACTTTTTATTTTGTTTGTTTATATAGGGGTAACCAATTGAGGTTAGGTCTCTTTTCCAGCTGTGCCCTGTTTAAACTGCACAAAAGGACTTTAAAATAGTTGGGCTACATGAATATGAACAATATCACCATAGTCCATTGCTGGCAAGAAGGTTGATTTTACTATTGTCATTCTGATTTCAAGAGAAAAGCCCAATCTAATATAGATAATGCATTACATTATCAGACACAAATCTATCTGAATAACCGTAAACAGGCAAGTGTGTTGTAAAATGCTGTAAAAAAAAAACAAAACTGCATATTCTGAATGGGCTGTGTACACGTCCAAAGAATACTCCTAAAACCTGAACATAATCGGCATATCACACGTCATCGTCGACAAATACTACGCTTGGAATAAGGCCAAATTTGGAATATCCAAACAGAAAATGCTGTTTACATGACCCGTTTAAATATTGTCATATTCTGAATAATACCCAAACCATGTGTCCCAAATGGGTTTGTTCCTGGGTTCCACGAAGCACCCACATGTGTTTGCCCAAATGGGTCATGAGTGGGTTCCAACCACACTAGTGAAAGGTCCCAGCTAAACTGCCCATTTTGAGCCAGTGTAACTTTTACCCAATAGTGTGCCTGTGAGTGGCCCAGTTGGTTAAACCAAGTGGGTCCCACATGAAATGTCTGTATTGAGCCCATGCCCACTTAATACCCACGAAGCTCAGACAAATTCAACATGGGGTCCATATGTGTATGTTGGCTGGGTAGTGGAATATTAGTTTGCATGCAAAAGTTGTCACTGCGACAGACGATCTCCTGCCTGCTTCCAATTATACAGATAGATTTGTGTCTCATTGGGGTAGAAAAGAGATGCATGCCTAAAAGAAAAGCCCTCATTTCTGGTGCGAAAGAAAAACACAACTGCTTTAGAAAATTTCTACAGGTTTTTGGATATGTGCAAATATTGAACAATTCTTCTGTACTTCATGACGTCTTTGCCATGTGGGCGTTTTACCTTAATTTGCACGGATGCATGTAAACAGGAATATCAGTGGAAAGTGCATAGTCTTTAGCCATGTAAACAGCTTAGTAAGAATATTGTCTTTTTCGGAATACCGGAAAATGTTCTGCATGGAAACATGGTCAGTGGTGCAAACAGAATGAGATCTTAATAAAATTAGTTAAGCCACTTTGCATAAAACATTACAAAGTTTGAAGCATTCAATTGAAATGATGTGAGATAGTCATGAAGTATACAGTATATATGTAATTTTCCTAGTGCACAGGTTTGTGGATGGGGCTTTATTGAAGCATATGAAGCACACACAACATTGTCTAGCAGAATCACTTAACAAGGCATATTGTATTTTGGAGAGATGAATGAAGGATATATTCTGGTTTAGCTCCCCAAGTGCAATACTGATAATAATGTGTTTTTGTGTGTGTACACGCCTGTGTGTCTACTTCTGTGTGGGATAAAAGGCAATGCATAGGTTCTTCAACACATTCCTGTGTCATTTTATTTGTTGCTTATTTTATTCTTATTTTGATACTGATTTTTAAATATAGATTACCCTGCCTTGTTAAAGGGTGAACAAAGGTATATTTTGGTTTCCCCTCGTCTTAATTTTTATTCTTTTGCACATACATGCCTTTGAGGTTTAGAGCTGGTTAAAACACATATGCAGACACTCTTTACTTCCAATACATGCAGGCTTTTTAGCAGGTACGAAAACAACAGGGAAACAAGGTTGGCTCCTGACCATGGAATTATTTATCATGGAGTAGAGTGCAATCTGTCCGGCACCCCCTCCCCATCATACACAATTCCAGATTTTGTTGTGACAGTTTTTTTTTGTTGTTGAATGCATCCTTAAGCAATGCTGCATAAAAGAGTATGCAGGCATGACTGTGCTTGTTGCCACAGCAGTGGAGTACAAGTGCAATGTGCTTGCATTTTATATTTAGCTACATCTCAGTCCACATATTTGGTTGCCAAACTAAATCATGAAAGCAGTTCTCATGTCTTAGCCAATTGACTCCGTCTATCTGGCATTGTGTCATTAAGGCTCATGACCAGGGAGGCTTATCAGGATAATCAACAAGCTGATAGTTCAGTTTAGTTTGGGAATTATCTGAGTCATTTGGTACAGTGTTTTGAACCGTAGACTGGTCATGCTCAAGGATGTGTTACCGAGGAAACACTTAAACGGCTGCTTTATATACAGACTTTCAGTTGTGATATAAAACAACAAGCCATAATTATATGATTGTTCAAAAACACATGGCTAACCATTCTGTTATGGTTGTTTTTATATTATAATTTTCCTGTTATTGACATTTTGCTATCATTGAGACTACCTGCTATAAAACTGATAGGTGTCCATGTTACGTCATCTTGAAATAGCCTGTCAGCAGAGAAAGTCAGGATGGTAGAGATCCCAAACAGTATGCCTGTAGGCTCAAGGGAGAACAAGCTCTTATAAATAACAAAGTTGGCGATGCCCTGACTCGACATCAGCACGTCTAGTCTCCGCCGGCAGGGACATTGGCATCCGTTGTTCATAAATACCTGAATCCTGTGTCCGTCACCCTGACTTTCCTAACCCATCACAAGATGAATAACGACTCTAACCCTGAAACGATTGAACTGGCAATGATAACTAATGTCACACAGGGAAGGACTACCGGCAAAATGATCATTCACTGTCACAAAGTTTTGATCGTCCAGTCGAACCTTCCATAGCGACATAAAACAGGCAACAATAACCATTTGACTGAATGCTATTTATGTTTATGCTGCAACATAGCAATACTTAAGCTTATTTTACTGTGGAAGTTTCTGTAACCAGATAAATAGATAATTCTATTCCATTGTACTACTTAAAGAAGACTGTTCTATTTGTTTTTACAGCACATGAGAACTGCAGTAGAAGCCTTAACCTCTCATTCACAGAAATTATAGTATTCTCTCTGAAGATTCTCTCCAGTATTCTCATTGCAAAGCACTGTCTGTAATTAATAATTTCTTTCCTTGACACAACTAGGCCACCAAATCCAGTTATTTGAATCCATAAACAACATATTTGTCCAAAGTGTCAGAGAAACTAATACATTTTCAGTAAATGCAATATCAAGAATTTTATATTAAGAGATTGAGTTTTGAAACCAAATGGAGTGTTCCAAGTATGTACCCTTTTCATCTAAAAATCTAATAAACAACAACAAGGGCTTCTACTACTAGCTAGGTATGTTATTAATTGGGTGTTCCTTGCCAAATAGGGTCTGGAAAGGAAGGTGTCCAATCTGAATTACAAACTCAGGCAAGTACCTGTAATTAATTCTGCATGTTTCAAATTACTAATTACAAAAGGAAACCTGTCATGACGACTTGTCAAATTAGCCCTAGTTGACATTAATTGGATACACTGTACCCAGCAGTAATTATGATTTATTTATTTATTTATTTTATTTATGCACTGCTTTGTCTACAGTCTAATCATGCTGGCTACTCTTGTATACATTAATATGCGTGGATGTTGATGGTCCTACAAAAATTATTAATTGATAAAAACATTTGTTTCAGTAATAGCATCGCAATTATGTTATTATCCTTTCTAAGGTAATATAAGATAAAAAATATAACGGTTTTATTCTCATACTTACATACATGCTCCTTCTGAGACAATCTTGGTAAAGGATGTTGAACAGTTAGCTATCAACTATCACTAATACCACCTTCACAAAATCCACTGAGGCTTGCACTGATAAGCGACTGTCATTTGAAATGTTGTTATCTACTGACAGTCTGCAATGCTCAGCAAAAATAGGCTCAATGGTTGCATTATTAGAGTGACTGCAATGACTAGAAACACATTGACAAGTTGTCTTTGTTGAAAGTAGGAGTCAAAGTCAGTTAAATGTTCCTTACAATGTTGAGTTGTGTGTTCTTTGTTACACACCAGACACACATACCATTTTGCCAAGTGCCAGTTGAACTTTGCAACAGTATCTGCAAATGGGATCCAATAAAATCAACAATAAAGTGTATTCAGATGCATGAGCGTCATTCTTTGCTGTTCTGACACAACAAATTACATAAGCTTTAGCGACTAACATAAAAAATATGTTAATCAGAACCGTATTACATTAACTGTAAAAAAGGGCTCTAGAGAAAGAAAGTAAATACCTATTGGAACGTTTCAATGGAAGATGTGAAGCACGTATGTGAACTATGAAAGTAAATAGTTTAGACACAGCATTTCCCACACAGAAATGTTGCTGTAGAGTTTGGATTAACTCACTGAGAGACAAGCAGTAAGTTATATTTTTGCTGTAGTTATGGTAGGAAAACCTGAGACCTCAGGTGAGAAAAGAAACAAGCAAGTCTAAAAAAATAAATCAAGGATATGTTGAGTGCCATGACCTTGGAAAAACGATTGAAGTTAAATTGGTTGCTAGATATTTTGTCTGATTTAATCACTATCTCACTAGAATTCCAGGGCTCGTGTCTGTCCGCCGGAAAACCACCGTTTCTTCTGCTAAGACTTGCGCTAAGAGAAAAAACAAATACTTAAAATGTTTTCCCACAGTATTCCCCTTTACTTTCTGCATTTGACATCAGATTGTCTGCACTCAAATATCTTCTTTTACTTGCATAATGCACAAAATGCTATCCATTTAAACTACAGTATCTGCCCCACTTTCTCAGTTAATAAATATTGATTTGAGAGCAAAACTGTGGCAAATGCTGTGGAAAACCTCATGTGATGAAAATATAAAAATCAAATGACGTAACGATCAATTGCTCCTTTACTATATGAGTGTGGGTGTAAACAATGTCATGTATTTGAGTACACCATTGTGTTCCCTGCCACTCCCAATTGTTTGTACATAATAATACTTACAAAAAGATTACTGCAAAAACCATTTGACCTTCTGAGCTTGATCTTGTTTAACTGTTCTCTCGCTATTTTGATTTGCATGCACAGCACCTGTTAAATTATGTGGATCTGCATCCACAGACTTTTAACCTACTTTCTGGTTGCAAACCAGTAAAAACCTATAAAGCTTCCAAACACCTTCTTACAAGATAAACAAAACAGAAAATAATATACATGTGATATTATTTATGCTAATATGTATGTTAATATGTGTAAGGAGAACATTAGTCTCTCTCAAACCTTAGAGCTAACATAACAGATAGAATAATAATAGCCATTAATACCGCGCCAATTCTGTCATTGAACCTGTGAAGCCATCATAAAATCATACCCTGTTTTAGTCATCATGCAAAGCTTTGTACAACAGTGGATATTTAAAATACAATGCTTGATTATACTCTCTTCTTCAGAGCAGAGTTTAATCTGCAGTTTGAAAAAATGTGTGTGTGTTCGTTTGAGCAGGTGTGTGTTTGTGTGTATGTGAAATGAGTGAGTATCCAGTAACCTAAGCTGACTTCATGTGCAGTACAGTTTTAGGACACCAGACCTCTAGATTTCTTAATTGCAAAAACATCGGCTTCAGCCATGAGGATGTAAATCTTACAGTTACCAGTTTATTGTGACTGTATATTGTAATGCTTTATTTCTAATTTGTGGTTTTTTTAATATTGTTTGATGGCTAAACAATGATATTACACTTTTCCTTGGGCAAATCAATAAAGTATTTTCCATTCCATTCCATATGTTAAAACTGTGTAGTGTGACAAAGCCTGTTCAGGAGAAACCAGGAAACTAGTGACGCAAAGGATGCCTTTGAAGGATGGCTCTCTGTTATATTAGGTTGGGGAAATTGGAAAGCACTTGACAGATCCCCTTGATCTTCATTGACTTTCATCAAAGGTTGTGGACTGCATAGGAAGATTGCAGGGATTACTTCAGAGTGTTTGTAGGCTTTGGTGTTAAATTAGTCATGGCTTAGAAGACAGAGAGCCTTCCTGCCATTTAAAGCTACACTTGTTCAGAATCTTATGAGGCTGGAGGACAAGGGTGATGTGGTTGATCAGGCACTGCATGCCTGACCTGAGATCAGCACGATACACCACTCGAGAGAGAATCATAAATATGATCATTTAGTTTTGAAATGTAATCTAAAAGGGTACGGCACTACTTGAACGTTTTCTTTAGGATCTGCCTCTTTTTCACTAAAAGTAAGATCCCGTATTTCTTTCTCAAGCCATGGAATACATACATTCAAATACAGAAAAGAACAGCAGAGTAAAAAAAAAGCATTGGCGGGAGAACTCTATGATTCAATAACCTTTTGAGACACTGCACTTTCCTATAACTATCGACCGCTGTTTTGGTCGCTCTAAATAAAAAAAATTTCATTATCTTTCTTATGAAATTCTAAGATGTGTATTGATGAATGCACTGTTGTGTTCAAGAGTGACTGATGTTGTTTCTTCACCAGGCATAAATACAGTATTGATTAGCCATCCAAAGGGCTTTCACTGTCATTTTTCTTGCCGTTCACACCGGCACACCACAGCTCAGGTGGCAGTAATATCCACCATTAGATATAGAACCAAAATACGAACACAGTATGGAACTCAATATATCATAGTTGCACTTGCAGAAAATTTACCTGAAATATTTACCAACCACAGCATGACAACATTTGCCTTTTTATTTTTCCAAATAAAGTCAGAACCTCTTTGATCTGCAACTTTTCCTTTGTTTATATTGGTACAATATTGTTAAAGAAATTACAATTTACAGTAATATTTTGCCACTAACATACTCTCATAATTATCCAGACATCAGGATTATGCAAACCAAGCTTTGCAAGTCTGATTGAAAAAGTAAAGTCTCGAGGCCTTGTTCATGTGGTTTGTTCTAAAAAGTTTTCCTGGAAAGAGGCAAAGCTCTCACCACAAGTTGTATAACGTGTGAATTGGGTCTGTGTCACAATTGAAACCAACTGGGAGCAGCAATGCTCTGTTGGGGAACTGTCTGAAGACAAGGATGCAAGTCCCAGCATGAATAAATTATCCACCGCTGGTGCTGAGGAACAGCCTTTTAGCAAGGGAAAATTGACAGCTCTGACAGCCTGCTCTGAGCCCTTACAATTCTGTCACAAGATAAGGCAAGTTTAGTCGACAACATATTCTGAAATTAGTGTTTTGCATCATTGTATATGTTCTTTATTTATTAACTTGAAAGTAACGCCTTGTCCTTCCAATTTCCAATCACTGCCGACTGTAGCTATGTGTCATATTCTTCATCTGTCGGTAGCTGACTAAGTGTCACCGTAGTCACAGTGTGACCGCTAAAGCTGTTCATCTTCCCACAGCATGCCATGGCTTGACCTTACATCCATAGTAATGTTAAAAGTCGGGCAATGATGCAAGCCTGTGCAATTTGTCATAAGTTATGATTTAAACTTTGCATCAGAAAAGTTGTACTTTTATTGTGGAGTGGGTGGCATGTGCATTTACATAAAGAAGAACATTCCTTGCGTTGAGTCTTACAACTTAGTTAATGTTTAATGTCTCTATGAGTTTCCACTGAAACCAGGCTTCCAGAAGTCGTTGTTTAGTGATGTGCTTAATGGTCTACAACAGAATATAGTCATTTTGTTAATGCATGACTCTGCTCGCATGATATGTGAAGTACTTTCTCTGCAGCTGCAAAGTGAAAAAAAGGACTTAGACATTGGTGAAATGAGAAACACCTCTGTATTGCCAGGAGTGGGAGGATTAGCATACAGTATCTATTTAATTAATCATAGCCATGATATGTGTTATGATCGGGTGTCATTACTAGAAGTAAATCACAGAGAATAATTTTATAAAACAGATCCCTTTGCTCGCCTCAATGAATACATTTTTGATAGGTTGGAAAAAGAGGGTAAAAAAAAGCTCCAGAATAATGAGAATCTATTTGAGTTTTGAAGACCAGAGAAAACCAAAAAAGAGGCCTCATAATTTGCCTTCTTATTAGCCCCTGTGTTGAGTGCTTGACGTTCGAGCTCAACATTTCATCTTAAAATAAGTTTAGCAATGTTTTACTGGCTGAAATCTCATTGTTTGTAGGCTGGTTGTTTGACGCACTGTTAGAACTGGCAGCGATGTGTCATTCTCTGCGGGGGAAGAGTGGCCCTTACAATAGATGAGACGAATGATTCAAGGAAATAGTGCAACCACTAAAAGGTACGTTGAACAATGTACTCAATCTCATATGCTGTAAGATACAATAAAACGCTCACCGTTGTTATGACATTGCGTCACAATTCAAAGGGAACATGGATTATCACAAGCTTTGAGATGGTTACATTTGTACTAGCAAATTGTTCCTCACGTGTATGGCGTTAAGAATGACACCAGCAACATAAAACTACATTTAAAGCCATGGTTACTTACAGCTAATTATGCAGTGCACTCATCGTAACCATTTAGCATGAAATTTTCAAAAGAAGCTCAATTGAGGAAGCATGCCTAATGTGTGTAGAGTATAATGTGATTTTTTTTCTTCTTCTTGGTATTACACTTTTCTGATGTTGGTATGATCCATGCTTTGTGTTAGGACTGGTTAGTTACAAAGCAGCGCCCGTGCTATTTTGACAGCAGCATGCGCCACCCCTAATTCTGGGGCAAAAACCCACAGTTAGTTCTCCTGAAGAGGAGGCGGAGAGAAGAAAAAGCCTCTGTCTGCTGAAATGACACTTCCCTAGCTCAGTAGTGCATGTAAGCCTCTTTCAGGTTTCCTGGCATATCCCCACAAGCTGCCTGATTGGGAACATGGACGTGTGCGCAAGATAAGTCACGCTCCTCAGTGATTATGTCACAAACATTGCTTCCTCTCCCAGCGCCATGGCTGCCTCTGCCTCTGGCTCTCTCTTTCACTGGAGAACCACCCCACGCACAGGCTCACGCTCTTTTACAAGACTTAATTGCTTGACAGTAAAAGATTGTCACAGAGACAGTCATGACAGATTCAGTGTAAGTGCAACTTATCTTAACCACAATGTGCCTGCATTGAAATTAAACAGAGCAAGGACCTTGGCCTGCAGGGTTGAATCATGAACTCTGACAATGATTTATACTTCGGTGACTTAACGATTTTCCAACCTGCCCTGTGTTTAGAAAGCCCATCATTTAACAGATAGCTAATTTATGAACCTCCCAGGGGCATTGGTTATTTAAGTACAGCTACCCACGCTGCACTTCTGCGCCATGCACTTTTCTCTGGCCAGTCGATTAACCTGGGAGGTTTGTTACAAGTGGGGGTGGAGGGGGCTTTTCTTGAGTTCCAGGGCTAACTCAAGGTAGCCCTCCTCTGCACTTAGCTGCTGGACTCTGAGGTCAAACCGGCCCCTTCGGTGCCCAAGCCAGCCCCTGATCTTTATTCACAGCAAGAGCAGGCACATAACTCAGCTAGATAACACCCTCCTCTGCTCTATCAGCACTGAGCAGTGGGGCACACTCTCTTTAGATAATAACCAGGGTTTAAAAGGCAGTCTCTAAAATGTGGTCTGTGTTTTGGCTGCACATTTTCCAAATCACATTTTTTTTGTGTATATTATATTCAAAAACATATTATTGGTCCCCACTCACCTACTGTATATATTTAGCAACAGATCGCAAAAGATGATTTTTTTGTATAATTTATCCAAATTATTCACAGCCATTTTAGTTTATCACAATGTTATCGATTATATTTTATACAAATAAGAAAAAAAACGACAACTATTACAACCAGAAACCACTAATAGTGCCATTTTAATGAGTTTATCCACAGTATTAAAATACTATAGTGTTTCTGTATTGTAACCTAAAATCCCAGTTCCGTCTTAAATGTCTACTATTTCAAACAGGTAAGCAGGGGAGTAAAAGACATATGCTTGACCATGCTGGACCGTTGGTGAAGGGTCTGCATTGTCCAGGCACACACACTATACACTGACTGCTGTTTCTGACTATTTGGCCTTCCCCTTTCTGTTTATTTTTCTATAAATCTGTTGGCTTTCTTGCTTCGGTCTCACTTCCACTTTTACATCACACTATTCTTTTTTTTGCTTATTCCTCTCAAAGACACGTCTTTAAAACATCCAGTATCAGTCTCAAATCAGTACGTTTGACCACTGAAATCAACAGGCCGACCAGCAGAAAAGCCTCCTGGATGGCGTAGTCTTATAGAAACCTTGCCCCCTCTGACACACAGTCAGCTATATCAGTCTCATTATCGGGGCACACTACAAACTGCCAATCCAGTGTGATATGGCTTTCCAAAAATATTGGATGTTGCAGGGCAACCACATACCAAAGCCTGTAAATTGAGTTGAAACTAAAGTGTCTGCCAGTTATTATCACACACAGCATCATACCTATATCTCCGTATGCTTCTTTCTTCATCCTCATTCTTCCTCGCTCCCTCCATCTATTTCCATCTCGGTGTCTGCTATCCCATCAGAGTAGGTGCAGCTGGATCTGACTCCTTCCTTCTAATTTCCCAGCAGGAGGTGATTGACATCTGAATCGAGGGCTGTCAGGCATTTCTGAATATTAATTGTGCGTAGGTGAAAGCGTGTAGGTGTCTTCGTGTCACCTGCTCACTTTCATTATGTCGAATCATTCCGGAACCTTACCTTTTTGATCCCTCTGGGGGATTATAAACAGCCTGTCATGTTTCATGAGATCTGGAGTGAATATTCCAAGCAATGCCAGTCATTTGGAGTTGTTTGAGAACGAATGGAGCAATTTGGTGAGACTATCAACTACATTTGCTCTGGCTGCTCAGAATGTCAGAATGGAGTTTCAAAAGGCTGGAGTTCAACATAGAATATTTAAGAAATGTTTGGGAAAAGGGGGTCTTACAGTCTTCAACCGGCATGCATTTTTTGTGAATTCTATTAAAAAATGCACTATTCTATGACAGACACAAGGGGATTGCCAATTGTAGAAACAGCCATAAATTATTATTTGGGCTTTTTGTCTCCAGGGGATGTCCAAACTCATCCAGATAGTTTTACATCCATTTGGGCTGTTTAAGAGGCATTTCTTCATTTTCCATTTAGCTTGATTTTAAGAGTTTGACTCAAAACTTGAGAATTGAAATGAGAATGAGAAATGAGTAAAAATAACCCTTCAACACAATTCTATACCAATCAAAGTAGACTTCTTAAGTCTTTGGAGTTTGCAGGTATGCTTACATGTTTTATATAACTAAAACATAAAGGGGATGTAGAAACTATGTAGACAACCAAGACATTCCCAGAAGTGACTGAAAAAACATAAAACATCAAAAAGACTGGACAACTCTTTTAACAAAAAGCTATGATGAAATAACTTGTACTATCTGTGAATATAGAAACGGTAGTGAGAAGACCTACTTAGCGCGCAAACAATAGGCACCATGCTGTAAGTCATTCTTTTTAACAGTCTTCTGAGGCTTAGTTAATGGCTACCATGCTGAAATGATCCAACTTTAATCAATTAACTGTGGGACAATATGTAAATTTCACCATGTAAAACACAATAGATAGTAATTACACTGCATATAGTATGTACAATTTAAAGCCTAGATGAGGGAGATAATGTTTATATTTATATTGTACAAACACATCCAATAGACCGTAGGTTTGTTTTCTGTTCGTATGTATCCCCCAGCTGTCATAAGCAAACTAGATATATTGTTGACTGCATTGAAGTATTCTCAAATGGTTCAGCAATGGAGATTTCTCTAATGGTTTCAAAATACACAAGGCAATTGACATATAATCAAAAATTCTGAGGGCCATCAGCAGCTGTTTATACTTTACAATAAATACATCTTTCATGTAGGCAATGCAACTAGATTTAAAAGTATAAAAAAATATTTGCAGTGCTCTGAAAGCTAGAGTTGATGCTTGTCCGCAGAGTCAGCAGACTTCTGAATGCAGGACTGAGTCTAGAAAAGATGACAGTTGGCAAGCTAATCCGCTGGAATAATTTTGTCTGAAGTCTCTGAACTTTTGCATTATCTTTCTGTTTGTGCTGCCAACGATTTAAAATGCTACAAGTTGACAAGGTGAAAACTAGTCTACAGCCTTTGCACTAGACGGTCAAATTTTTGTGGAACAGCCCTAGTTTTGTCAGAGTTTAGATTTCCTTAATGCAGATTGCAAGGGTGGTTATTTTGAGATAAGGAAACTGTCAAGCATATTGGCTCCAACATAACCAATGGGATAGGAGCCCACAGAGTTGAAATATGCTTGCACAGCGACTTCCTTGGTTTCAAGGCAGTGAGTGATGGCGGATGGTATTATTTACTGGTTCCCCGTCAGTACACAAACACAGCACATATCTTTATTTGGTATGTTCCCTCAAGTATGGTGGAGCCGCAAACACCTGCTCAGCCTGGGGAAGGAATTGTTGTTTACCAAGTCAAGTGAGTAAATAAATATGTCACTCAAAGAAACAAGCGAGAATCTAATCCCACATGTAATTTTTTTCTTCCATAGAAATATAGATTGGATTATGTTTGTTTAGAGGGATGAATTTGAACTGACTAAAGGGAGAGGGAGAAACAACAAGTCTTGCAGTTCTGAATTTTCAATTCACACAATTTTCAATTCACACCTCACACTAGCTATGGTCTCTTAAAAAAAAATAAGATGAAGAGTGTCGTTATTTCTCCCAATATTACACCCTAAAGAGCAATGCCCCAAACACTATGGATGCAAAATGCATCTAGCATGCTGGGCTCTCTGAAGACAAAGTTTGGTATGGGGACTGAATCAAAAAGCAGAGAAAACATGATTGATATGTAAACATGCTACATGCTTTAAATTAAATATATATGCTTTCTGCATAGCTACATGTATGATCGTGTTTGCAATTTCAACAGCTGTACGAATGATCTTCATCAATTCGTATGATCTAAATTCTATAAATTCCTTATAGTTGTAGTTCCCTTGAGCTGTGAATGCTATCTCTAACGACAGTAGGCAGTCGAGTGCATCCTTAGTCTTTGTGATGTTCTATCATTGAAATACCACAGTGTTTACAAACTAACTGAATCTAACATCTTCTGACATCTGGATATCCTGTTAAAGTGCAATATTTCCATACAGCAGACAAGCGATTATAAACAAGGCAGCTCAGCTGAAAGATCCCATGTCTTTAAAGCCAAGCACCGAGCATTGAGTCTTGAGGCGAGATTTCAGAAGCTGTCTCCACAGTAGCCTGAATCCGACACTACATGCAATATGTTCTGCTGCTGTTTTCCCCCTTTCTTGAGCAGACGCCGAAGTAGGTTAAGGCCTTGAGAAGTCCCCCAAGTTACTTATCTCAGCAGTATTGTGAGAGATGAGATCTCCCTTCCCGGAATGACTAAAGTTTTAATAGCTTATGGTTTGCTGCAACTGGAGATGTATGTGCACAAGTACAGTTTCTTATAACAGAACAACCTGCCGGGAAAGTAAATTATGAATCTCTGTCTGGTCTCTAGGACTAAATAATTAAACAGTGTTCATTTGTTTTGTTTGTCTTTGGAATATTTGGCTGAAAATTCATAATCAATTGCTCAAAATAAAAGTGCGATTGATTTGATCACAGTGTTCTTGCCTCACTGCTTCTATACAATTGTGCTATAGCTACACCCATAAAGAATACAGAGAGTCAGCTAAGTCTTTGAATCTGTGGGTATATTCAACTGCCCGAGAACCATTTGCCACAACTCAGTATCCCATGCCCCCCCCCACACACACACACACACACAAAAAGAAATGCCCCTGTCCATTTCAAACATACAGACCCAAGGATTGGAATATGAAACTAATTCCGTCCTGTTACTCAGTCATCCCATGAGTCCACCCATACAGCAAACCCCCGTTTGTCCCTATCTGACCTTTATGCACAACCTAGACTTCCCGACCCTCAGCTAATTTCCGACATGCTCTGGGTGGCTCCAATTTCCTCTGTCTTATCCTGACCGCCGCTGGCCAGTCATGTCTTGCCCCAGTTTGTCGTTCACATCCTTGTCTCCCTCCCGGCCTGCACTGCTGCCACGGCTTCTCTCTGAAGGCTGGGAGCCTCAGTATCCCCCCGCTGAGGTGCCGGGGTGCATTTCAATTTGCCTCCTTTAGGTTGCTCGAGGTTCATCAAGATTTCACAGAGGACGCAAATAATTAGCTGCTGGCCATAAAACGGACATGGGCCCTCGAGGGAAGATGGGCGTCCTTCCCACTGAGCATGAAGAAACATGAAGAGAGGAGTAACCTTCTAGTCCCAAACGAAAGGAGGATGCTTTCACTGAAAACACCACCTATTTATAGCAATGTTTTCTCCCTCAGTGAAGGCAAAATGCTAATCTGGAACCAGCATCTCTTTGAAGTATAAGAGGATACTTGAGTGAGATTATTTACGGCCTTAGTAGCTGCAGTTTAAATCCAGTTAAGTGTCTGCAAAACGGTCTCACAAGTACCAGCCATAAGGATGTTAGAGGCCAAGGCAAGAATAAATAAATATATAAAAACCCTCCTATTGATGTCATGTTGCTGTATGGTGTGTCTGTGACAACTACTCTGAGGATAATAATCTGGAGCAAGAACATCTAAGAGCTTTCTCTCATTTTGCTGTCTCAAATCTTTTCTATCCTTTTCACTTGATGACAACACACATAATTAAATCAGCAGTGTTATTGATGCTTTTACGCTTGTTAATAACATGCATGGCCTTTGCTGGAGTGGCATAGCATTCCACCATGTCTATGGATATGGTAATGCAGTATATGTTTACGCATACATACATATTTTAATTTAAAAGCTAAACAACAAGTATTAGAGAAGATCACAACATGTTGGAAATGGGTCATTGCAGGTGCTGCTGGAGTGTTAATGGTGCTACTTTGCCCCCTAGTGGCAATCATTTCCTTATTAATTCCGATTGTTGACATGTTCTTGAAAGTGATAGTTGGTTTATATTCTGGGAAGAACTTCATTGTACTACAGTCAAACAAAAATATGATAAAAATATGTTGAAAAGGATTATATTATATCTCTATGTACAATTGGTGTCCAGGATTATTTGTTTTTACAGTTGTAACACTGACCAATATTTGGGAGATTCAAAGAAGATGTTATTATTTCGTATGATGCTCTACCCAGGACTAAATTATGTCATTCTTAATCAACTGAGACAAGCATTGCTTAGTTATAAATGCATTGACCTAGATTGAAGGGTAGACATCAATCATTGTATTGTATGTTCCAAGATTTTGAGTCAGATAAATGCCATAGTCTTTATAATATGGTCAACAATGTGATGTTCATATTATTACAATCCTTTTCCCTTAATTATAAAACACTGTACAATTCACGGTTGGAAGGCTGTAACTGTGGAACACTTCAAACCATACTGCCTCAACAAATGGTTATAGTTAATTAGTTTATGTACCGGGGGCTAATTTAGCACAATTCACCGGAGTCCTTTCTCAATGGTTATGCCATTGATTTGTTACATCTTCATTGGCTTGAGATTACTTGATATTTACTTAATGGATCAGCAATCTCTGGCTCAACTAATTATAGACGAATCCCTGAGAAACAAGGGACATCCCAGGAGGATTTCAATCTTTGCAATGTTACCTTTTAAGCACAATCAGCCAGTGACAGCTTATGTGCATGTGAATAAATTGTTGGTTTGCTTGTTTGCTATGACAGTCTGAAAACTGAAAGCATACTATATGAGTATTTGTGACAAACCATTTATGTCAAGTCTGTCTTCTAAGTAAAATGTTTTTGTCATTGTAAATGTCAAAGATATCGTGAGATATATATACTGTCTAAGGAGGCAGCAAACCACTAAAACACACAGAAATTTCAATATCCCTCTAAAGAGTATAATGAATTCTTGTTTGGATTGTGCAACTACATTGTGCCGGCCATGACGTGTCCTCAGGTTTCAAATCTAATTTGGGATACGTTCAAGACAATTAGACTGTTTCCAGACTGTCATTTCAGCCTGATGAAAGTGGATGAAAATGATAGGTGTGAAATTAGGAGCAGCCGGGCTCCTCGTTAGAGGAGAAACACTGCAATCTTGGGCTTGCTGATTTACATAGAATCATCGCACAGCTGGCAGCTCTTATGTGGATCCAGTGCCATTTAGGAGAATTGACAATGTGGTCATATTATAACTTCAACTAACATAAATTGCAAGATGAGCTAAGCTACATACATGTTATTTTTGAATGTCACGTATTTACAGTATTTTGAACTTTTCACAGCTCTGTTCAACAAAATGGCTGTTTTATCTTGTGAATCCTGTAAAAGGAGAAAATGTAACCCTCCAAATTTAAGCATCACCAAAATCCTGCCATTAGCAATCCAGGGCATAAAGCCTTTTCCCCCGACCAAGGACAGATAGTGGCTGGCACCTGGGGCAATGGCTTGATTCCTAAACCGTAAACACACTGTTTGCCGGTTGTAACTGCTGTGTCCGTCTGGACAACATTTCATATTGATAATAGCATTTCAGTGGTGAAGTAAATGGAGATGGATCCTGCAGGTGACAGCGTGGGGTGACCTTATCAAGCCGTGATAAACTGAAAATAGGAAACAGAAATCAAAATACCATGGCAGACAGGCAACCACAGCTGGTGCGCTTTTCTACAGTAAAAAAAATGAGAGAGAAAGAAAGTGGCATTGTAGAAAAGAGGACTGTATCACATCTTCCCTACCAGAGTGCAGACTGCTTGATTCAGACTTCAATTTACTGCTGGCCAGCCTGGAAGCAATTCACACAGAAAACCGATCTGATAATTACAGATTACACTTTAAAAACGTATGGATTTAAACAGAATATTTTTTGTCTTATTAAACCTTTATAATCATAGTTTGTGGTTGTTATATTTATACAGAGTACAATGGTTACTAGACAATATTTGTACCTTAAAAATGTATTTTAAAGAATGCTCTGCATGTACTATGAGGGATAATTTCCCAAAATACTGTTAAGACATCATCCTTTTCCTCCAAATCATAGCTCGGTACACAAATTGCCTATACAAATTAAGAATGTCCTTTTTCATGTTTCATCCAGACTCCTTCAACAATATACCTTTAGTGCATGGATGCCTCAATTCTAAGTGGCACATTGATTGTACATGTGCACCCCAACACTCCACACAATATTCTGTGACAAGGCTTGCCAAGTGAGACAACTCCTCAAGAGAATCATTGTGTAATTGTGTCAGTACAACAGAAGGCGTCGAATGTCCTCAGCCAGAACAAGCTTTGTCATCTGTGTGTATTTGCACTTCTGTCTATACCCGTCACCTTTGAGTCATTGGTCAAGTCATGTAACATTGCAAATGATTCAACCTGATCTCCATCTGCTCCTAGATGACCCATGTAATGACACAATCATAGCTAATCGAGTACCCAGTAGCACCTCTTGAGCAGAGGAGTTGTGTCTCAGTGCCAGGGTTTTGGCAGGGTCATTAGTATTCAAAGGTAACCAACGGCAAGAAAACAATTTGGCCCTAATTAGGTCGTAATGGCACCTGAAAAAATCCCCAACACATACATACACAAACATTCCGCAAGCCCATACAAACCATGACTTTTCAAAGACCCAAAACATTAATGAACTCGTCCTGTCAAGTCTTTGGGCAGTATCTTGGGTCAGAACCAAATGATAATCTTGGCAGTGTTGAATGAATTCTAAATGACTGAGATGAATATCAACAGAGGCGTACTTACTCGAAATAAGCTAGAGGTTACTATCAAATAGCTTGTCTCAGCTTCCTCTCTGAATAACACAAAGATATGGAGTCATTTGCCTTAATTACGTTTTTGTTCAAAAGGCTCGAACTGAAATGTCACAGAGGCATATCTTCAGGTGTATCAGCAATTTTATCTTGAAATACCATTTAGAGATAGAGGTTGTCCTTGGGCAATGATGACCAAAAAAGAATGGGGGACAGAAGAAAAAGAGAAAGAATCCGTCATCAATAAGAAGAATATGACACAGACTACTTCGCAAATGAGTGTGAGTCCTCCTTACTTTTGCATTAATTTTGTGATAGGAGTATCCTTGCCATGCTGAGATTCTCAAAAACAACCCACCACCACACTTTACCCGATAACCTTATCAAAATAGCGTATGTACAGTAATGTATATATTACAACTGCTGCATGCCACAAAGCAGGCCTTCTCTTCTCAGACAGTTTTTCCAGTAGATGTCAGTGTTACTCCAGGTACATAGGGGACACTTTGTGTGGCCTTTGCTACTTACTGAATGGTAAGTTATCTGAAGATAATATGTAGTATATATCTAACAAACAAAAAATTTGAATACCAATAGAATGTCTGCCACAAATGCTGAATGTAATGGTTATCAATAGACAATAGTTTATCAATGATAATCAATGAAAATTATTTATAGCTCAAATTAACAGACTGATTTCCATTGGAGAAATCCCTAATTTACTGTACAGTACACAAAGTCCTATAATGTTGACTGAGAATTGGCACGACAGTAGCCCATATGGACTCTTCAGACAGTACATGAGAGTTGGCTGATTCAGAAGCTCACAAGCTCACAATTTATTTCATTTCAAGGGACTAAGTCAAAAGGAGAGATCTGATTTAATGGGATTTATCATTGATTCTTTTGTCAGACTTTTTAATGAATAGAACGGTGATTAAGTGCCCTCTGCAACTTGGAATATTACAGAGGGTTATCTTTGATGAAAGCTAAAAGGACACCAGCCAGGGAGGAACTGGAGGGGTCAGACTGTTCGGCATATTTTGACCAATTAATCATTAAAGTGATCAAAGATTCAGAAAAGAAATGAAATCTGACCTTCACATACTGGATTACTTGCTACGTATTGTGAACTGTAAGAATTTTCAATCGTTCATACAGTATTTTTATTGTATGCCCCTTATCAACAAAATGTAAAGTGTTCTTATAATGCATTCATTTAGCATATCTATGTTATGCTGCTTGTCAACTGGAGTTTTAATTTGTATACACTGTATATCGTCAATTTGGTATCTGTCTGCACTCAAATGATTTCCAATGTCATCTTCGGCTTGATAGGAAATAGCTGTTGATAGGGTAGTTGCAAGTAACGGATTCACCGTTTCATCCAGGGAAGCCCAAATAGACTGCAGACCCTGAGAATGTGACACGATCTGAATCCAGACAGAGCAGCGCCAGTGTGTCTTCTTTGGGGCTAACCTTCAGGGAGGGCAGAGGAGGGGGCATTAGTTGGCAACGGCTACAGCTACCATCCATCCTTGGAGGCAGAATTATTAACACGGATCTGAGAATTACCTTGTGAGGTAAATTACCAATTTAAAGTGAAGATAATTAATTTATGGGAAGATATTAAGGTAATTACCATTCGTGCATGAACATGAAATGTTAGAGTACGTCCTGTAATGGCAGCGCTTGAGAGAGAAGGAGCAATGGTACACGATTAGGGGGTAAGCTTAGCAACAGTACAGGAGTCATACCGAGAATGCAACTACTTTGATGTAGAGTAATAACTACAGTACATGTCGTAGGTGGCAGGCTATTTCTAATGCAACCTTCTTTTGTAGATGTACTGGACCCTCAAATGTTTTAAGCTGTACAGGAAAGGCCTGGTTCGAATAAAACGAAGAATAAAATCCAACCAAGTTATGAGAAAGATCGTTTAGTATCGCAAGGGCCCATATGAAATAAGCCTTTGAACAAGATTTGATTTTTCACACTTCAACAAACTATTGACTAGTCCCAGTAGGAGGCAGGTGAGGGGATTCTTTCACAATCGATATCTTTTAATTAAATCAGAAATGCTGAAGTGCATTAAATCGAGATACACTAACAGTTTGTACCCTTTTACCCTTTTTTTAACCGAGTTACACCAGGTGTTTCGGTTTGTCATGAGTAGGCAAAAGGTAGTAGACCCAAGCGCAGGTAATTCATGAAAATAAGATCTCTAATGAACAAGATGGGAAAACAAAAAGCAGGCTCGAAGGCACATAACACTAAACAATGAACGGACAAGGACAAGAGACAGGACTTAAATACAAAACCCAAAACACATAAGAACCAAAGAAACACAAGGACCCAAATGAGGACAGGTGAAACCAATAATCACACAGACACACATAGAAACCCCACACCATGACAGATATGATTGAACTAGAATGGTTACAATAGTCAGATGTCATGCTTTTTTAATTAGTTTAGGATCCACCATTATCCTCCACATAAATGGTGTATCTCACACACTGAGACAACGATGCACAACTAAATTATATCAAAGAAAATATCCCCCAAAACAGTTAGCCAACTTATTTCACAGTCAAGATTATTCATACAATACACAGCCGAACATTGGCATATATGCAACATTATGTAACATTACCTACAGTATTTCAATGTCCCTAAAAAGCAGGCCAAAAGTTTCCGGTAGAGTAAATAAATTGCTCCACTTTTAAACTATAGCAAATCAACAAAATCCAATACGGCAGCCAAAGTGGCCGGTCATAGGTGTGGTGTAACTAACCACTGAACTACTATGGCCCTGTGATATGCCCTTCATCTGATACTGTCTCTGTAGCAGTGTCCAGTGTTACCCTATACCTCAGTTCCGGAGCCCACTCGTTACTACCCAGTCTCGGGGCTGGGGCCACAGTGTGACAATTGCTGGGTTGAATTCATCCCCAGCAGCCAGAGAATAAAGGGCTCATGTTCTAGGCAGGACAAAAATAAAACCTAAGGGAGTCACAGATGTTCACTGAGGGGGAAGTTAGAGATGAAGGTCGGCTGTCATACAATTAAGCAACCTAAATCGTTCAAAATATATCTGTATCTATATCTATATCCTGACCAAATTTCACTAGAGAGCATGACTAGTTTGAACGTGAAAAGATTAAGCCTTTATCATTGGAACATTGGACATTGGAACACAAATTGAAATGAACAATTACTGCACGTTTCTTGAAAACAGCTCTGAAAACTACAAAAACAAGGAGGCTTCATTAAAGAACATTCTCAGAAGGGTCATTCCAATTCTTAGGGTTGTTTATGAAACGTGGATACAATAGGTAGTAAGGCCACATCTGGTGGACAATGGTTGAAGCTTATTAGCTGAATGTGAAAATATGCTACTAACAGCTGCAGGCTTCTGTCTACATTTCAAGCCTGCAATCTGCATGCACTCCTAAATTAAAATTTTCAGACAGGACTCCCTTTTTCCCTGAGTGAGGGGGCACCTCACGGAAGCAAGTCACAAGCTACACAGCAATTATGTGTGATTGCTGGTGGCTCATCGATTTTGTTTGTAATTGCAGACGTAGACATGTCCATTTGTTACTAGAGACTGACCAATTACAATTTCAATGTGAGTGTGAGCATGATTGAATCAAATATTTAATTAAACCTAAAGAATGTTTTTTCTATTAAACTTCTATTAAAACAAATAGGGGTAAACGTTTCAATGTTTGAATAACTCTATGGTCAAAATTATAAAATTCTGATTGCAGCAATATTGTAATTTCTCAAGACTATTATCAAATTTGGTCCAACACTTTAAGCAGTTCTGAAACAATATTCCCAGAACAATATCTTCCAGAGGTGGAAAATTTAATAGACAAGCGTAGGCAACATTTTATCTTTTGTGCCGGCACAAAGCTGTGAATCGCCAACATTGCTGACAAGAAAAAGGGCATCTGAGGACGGTAAAAATGAGGCCTTTATTCACCCCAGCTCACTCTATCAGAAGGAGGCGCCACACAGTCTAAATTGCCATCCCCATTGTACTTGCCAATCTCATAACAATAAAGTCCACTGAGCTCCCTTTGTTGGCTACAACCTGTGATATATCTCAATCAATGGGATATCTCATTTATTTCAATACACCAGAGGGAGTAATTCATTTAGTTTTAGGTTTTTTTTCTATTTAATGATCAGACCTTCCTAAAACTAAATTATAAACTCAATTTTACTCCGCTCTGTCGGTGAGAAGTCCATTTCCAAAGGATAATTATTGCTTTGAGAAGCTAATGCCACGTACAGAGAGGCTGATGCCAGCCCTTTGAATTCGAGATGACACACACACAGACAGTAAGTGTAATGAAGTTTGCAATTGCCAGAGCAATTGATGTGCTCCCTAAGTGACTTGACTTTGCTCCCTCTGATTGGAATCTTACCACTCACTAAGACATTTCTCATCTAATCAAACATATACGCATGCCTGCCCTTATCATTGAATCGGGGCTAGTGTAGCCCAATCTCTATTGGGGTTTTAGTTAATAATTGTACTGTAGAACTAATAGTACAGTAGATAGAATAGAGAGAGACACAGAGTGAGAGTACAGTAGATACAATAGAGAGAGATGGAGGAGAGGTATTTTTAGCTCCAATTGCTGTTCCATTCCAGCGGTTTTCACAGGAATCAAGCGGAGACAGTTTGATCTTAGTGTTTACGCATTTTGATTGTACACAAACTTAACAACACAAAACAGTCCATCAATTCTTCTCGCTTATGTAGACGGATTTTGTGTGGTTACTTTTTACATTATCAAATGAAGGTATTTTGCGATTGTATGCAATGATCTTATCATTATAATTAACATGTGTATCCTATTTAATTTCTGCTATGAACTTAAGTATCTGACTTATTGTTGTTACAAAGGCTACAAACACTTCATGTTACACTACCAGACTAGATGAGGCTGATCAAATTATCTACTTCAATATCAAAGAAATATATGCCTAGATTGTTGAATGTTCTGAAACTGGCGTAGGCTGACTTTAGACGATTGAAAAATGTTCCTCTCTCAGTCTTCTTGGAATAATGGCCATTTGGCAGGCAATAACATTACAGTGGGTAATCATCCATTCTCCAATTGCCTTAATGGGCAAAGCACTTCAGAAACCCACTTTTTGAAAATATCTAATATGTACTGTAGAATTTCTTATTTTTTTCCCTTAGAGGAGTAGTGTGTATTTGTATATGCTTAATAGTGGTATCTATGCATAAGTGTTGTCTATACACACTAAGATATTGGGTATGGAGGAGGCGCAAAAAAAGGAACGTAGGATTAAACAGAATATAATTTAAGAATATAATTTAAACTAAACCAGGTGGGATGTATGTCCATATTTATTTTAATAATCATCCATCTCTTCCAGCCAAAGCTCTGTCAATAGGTGTGATATATGTACAGTAGAAGGCAAAAATACTGAGAGGCCTAGGCAATAAAATTGACTGAATGTTATCTCCAATAAACAGAGAGGTCTTCCAGGTATTACATTTATTAAAATCAAGAGTCATAGAAGGTACCCTTTGCCTTGCATTTGGAATTAAATCCTTCAATAGAATATTAAAAATGGACAACCCCACCCAAGCACGAGATATATATAGTCTAAAACCAGAAGGAGAGCCAGAGTTGAGCTGTACTTTCATTTATATTATTTTACAGCTCAGTGGTCCCAGTTAAAGTGCCATTTATCGTCGCTAGCTGAAATGGAATGTCAGTCATGGTAGAGGGTTGTAGTTGACAGGACTCAACACCCAGTTCACTTACTGCCGGTTCCAGTCGCTTAAGCTGATTGTGGCGCAACACCAGGGATCCAAAATTACGTTTTTTATAAGAAAACAGCTGCTTAAGCTACTCTCAAACAATATTGATAAGAAGCTAGAATGAAGCTCACCCAAAGTTATAATCTAATCATGGAAGGAATATCTGAAAAGGCCAGGATTCATAAAAGTCTAATGGCGTGATCATACATTTCTTGCAGAAATAAATCGCACATTTGTAACAAAAATCCCTTTCAAATGCAAAAACACTCAATGGACAATGGGAAGGGTCATTAGTGACCTGCTGCTTCTTATTTCAATTTTTTTTATCTTAATTTTCCATACACTACACTAATCCCATCACTACAGTCTCTAAAAGCAACATGTCTGCCCGCAATCTATATTTAAAATAGTTATGAAATCACCTGCAAAATGTATTCCATTTTGTAATTATTATAGCTTTATTTCATAAATGCTGCTGTCATTGTTTTACTATCAACATATTTGGCAAATGTTTATATAGTTTATGATATTCCCACTGCCAAATAGCCTGTAACTGGGGAATTGTAAGATTAAAGATAGCAAAGGCCACACACAGCAGCATCCAGTCATCCTACAAGTTCAATTACTTTGTCACTGACTTGACAAACCAGACAAAGAATAAACATGAAGCTGTCTTCAACCATTTCACTCTACTTGTAGGGTCTACTTTGTGCAACAGTTCAACACTTTGAAACAAAGGGCTTTTGGTTTCAAACAAGGTTTGTCACACCATACCAGTCGATGTCATGTGATTTACTGAAAGCATTACGTCTACATCGTAAAAAAAAGGGAGCAAAAATATCTGCACTAATTTCCCCGTTTGAATAGTTACGGTATGGTGAGTGAGATCATGGGTTTTCAACTGCCTGTGACACTTTAAAAGACCCTGTCGAGCTCTTAACATGACAACCCTTTTGCCAAGCAGTTGAACCGCAAGGGCCTCTCAGCTTCCAGATGAAGGACAGTTTTAAACTAAGATCTCTACACAGCATACACATATTCCTACAGCATATGCCACGAACACAGCCAGCTTTCAGCCCTATCACCCACTTGATGTTTCAATTGCTTTCTTTAGAATAGGGATTTGCTATACAAATGGTCCTCTCCACCAGGCAGCTTGACTATCCAAGAAGCGGCATGTGCTAAGCGAACATAACACAAACCCGGACATGATGCAATGAAACATGACCTGACCACAATCATTTTAAGACACTTCTCCTCGTGTGTATGCTATTAATTTTAATTTCTTTGTTCTCATCCTGCATGATCACTATTATAGTCCAGGTGCAGGGAAAAAAGAGTAGACTCACAATAAAAAGTATGGACAGCCCTCCCACTGTGTGCAGACTGTTGACATAAACAATGCTGCTCCCTGGTCCTATGTAATAGGCAATAGTAGTGTAGGAATGTTGAGTCATCAGTACATCCCTTGCTTGCACATAACAGTGCGTGCTAATGCTGCCACGTTTTGGGTCCCGAGGTTAGGTTCTTCCACAAATGGTTTCCTATGAAAACCCTGGCACAAAAGAAAATATCCCATAGTTTAAACGACTGTACAAAGCTTGTAAATATTTCATTAGTCTCATATTAATCTTCCTTTAAAAATACAAAGGCCCCGAAGGGCTGTTTAATTTTTTTAAACCATTTGGGTTTAGGGCTAGATATTTTGAAGGTTTGAGGTTAGGTTAGGATTGATGGCCTCTGGTCCTTATTTTAAAACCTTAAGCCAATTGATTTTGTCCTTGCTTGTGTTTCAAGAGGCTTCCTGTCAACTTGTTTAGGTTTATCACTACCATTCAATTGAAAAAGGTTGAGATTGGTGACAAATAGCCCCTTCAAATGCTTTAGGAATTTGTTTAAGGCAACTTACTTCTTATTGTTCTCTACTGGGGACTTGTCAGGAATGTTATCTTCAGCCAGCCTGCTGTGCTGAGTTCCTAGAGAGGTTTTAACATGTTTCTATCAAATAATGAATTACTGATTGTGTAGGGGAGCAGCTCAGCAGGACTTAAGCCAAGACTTTGAAAGAGGGCTGTTGGTCAGAGGACAGATCTCCATGCAACCTTGCATTGCTGTTTAAGCATTACATTTATCTATGGATTATCAGCTGTTGTTATTTTACATGTAAAGTATGTTGATAAAGCTTAGACATGTTATGTTTTTAAAGGAATGGTTCACAATTTTAGATGTTTTATTTATTAAAATATCTCCCAGAATTTTCCAGACTCTCTGATAACTTTTATATGCATGTGGGGTGTTTTAGATACATTGAGTGTTCCCAATTAACTGAAATGCTAACGGTTTGACTGGAATCCTAAAGGGGATAGCTTAGGCCGAGGGTTATTGAGGCAATATATAAGGAATGCACGCAACGCTTTAATTCTCAGAGGTTTCCAATAAAATGGTTAGCATAAAAGTTAGTTCAACTCCGGGGAGACATGAAAAGCACATGTAAACATCCAAAACAGTCAGCACTAAGTATATTTGATCAAATATTTTCAAACAGATCATTCAAAGCCCAATGCACCCAAACCTTGCATCTAGTTTTAAATCACACCTATGATGTTTCCTGTACCCACTGCTGAGATGTTGTAGCAGTTCTCACACCGCCTACATTTTATTGACACACTGTGATAGAACGTTAGCCACAATTGTACAAGCCAAAACCCTTACAATAGACACCTGGCGCCTAAATGTGTTCCAAATACTTATTTGTGCACCATCACACAAGCACCCCTTTCTCTTTGGCATTGTCGGGGGAGGGGAAGGAAAAGCCTTTGATATTGAGTGTTTTGTTTAGGATTTACAGAGTATGGTTTGGGTCAAACAACAAAAAGTTTCAATAATTCTTAAATTCTACGTAGTGCAATGGTTGGCTATACAAATATAAAAACTCAACCATATAATTTATGCAGGTTAGCTTGAGCCACTATGAAAATTGTACTGAAAGCTTAAATAAATAGGCATTACAAGGTGGATTCAGTTATGAACAAGAATGGATCACAGATCACATGTATAATGTCCTGCTCTATCACATAAACACCTTACAGGTAACTCTCGAAAGAAGGTACCAGCACACATTTGTCTGCAGGGGTTGCTTCTAAAAATACCGCCATTGCGTAAACCAAGGCCCCTGCCCCCACACTGCTGTACGGTTGGCACCCGATGCTGTCACGCTATGCAGCTGCACCTCGGATAGTTTTGCTGAGTCTCACAACTGAGTTGCAGGTGCTAGACTTGATTCTGGCCTCCTGCTCAACAGTGTCCCATGTCTACCTGTTGGGGGCTTGCATGTTTACCACAAAGGTACCTTTTAATGTAGCTTGGCAATTAGCTGCTTTAATGAATTGTTGATTTATTATTTAATTAAAGTGCAACAGATGTATGCGTTAAAGCATAGTAGGCTACTGGGTGACTGCAATGATTGTAAGCAAGATGTGTCTTAACACAACTCGTCAATTGACATGCTGTTGAACATACACAAGTTTGTGGGCTAATATTTGGTGACAGAGTATACTCATACTGCAATTTCTAGGCAACCTATATGACAACTCGTTTGTTGAGTATCTTTCTATTGATTTCTAGCTACATTGTAGATGATCAGTACATAGAAGTCAAAATCTCATTAGTTACCTCTAACTTATACCAAAGCCTATCGCACAACCCAAACAGATAATACGGTATCCATTTATCAAAAGTGCCCTGTGACTTTGGCAGAAGTCTCTTCAAGGGCCTTAATCACTCAACGTTTTCGCTCTTTGAAGACACATTACACAGAGTAGAAATTAAACCCTGGTGATTTTTAAAATGACAAACTGCTTGCTCATTTCCCCGTTTCCTCAACATCTGCAGTGTAGTAAACAAAAAAGGTGACGACCTTTCTTCCTCAGTAAAAATATGTTGCGCTCTTAGTTCTGAATCCCTTTCATGTCCTCACCAACTATCCACAAGTTATACAAATGCCTCTGAACAGTTTTGCCTTGGGTTCTTTGTTTGAAAAGTATTTCTGTTTTGGGCACCTCAGGTTGTTGCCAAAAACAATGTATGATTAGTTATTTGTCCTAATAGATTGAATAAACATGGAAGTTACAATATTTTTTGGTAAGTAACTAGAAAATAGGGCATCATCAGCAAACTTAACACTTCGATGTCTTTGGAGTTTGTGGTGATCTTCAGGACCCAATATGTTTCATTAGATTTTTATTTTGGTTCAAAACTGTTAAATTGGATTTTTCTAATTTCTATTAATTTGAACGCTTTCCAGAAATAATTACTCAAGATTAAATAACACATTCCAGTTTCTAAAGGGTTATAATTCAATTTGCCCACTTAAATCTTGATGGTTGAATTTTAAATGTAACATTATTTATTTTTGACAAATCACAAAACTTTGTAGTCAATCATGTTGTGGTCAAAATGGTTGACATGTTACTCATGTCTATTTGAAAAAAGCTTCATGCAATCCACTGACTTTCTTCAAACAAGGCTTGAAAAATGATTTTATAACATTTTATCTTGGCAGACCATACTGTGATAAAAAGGCAATCGCCTCAGTCACACAGCACCTGACACCCACTCCCTTTCAACACCTTTCATGTCTGACAAGTGGCGTAGCAAGTTACAATGATCACTTTTCTGGAGGACAGTTGCTGTTACTATCTAAATATATTGACGTGCCCCTGGAGCATGACCTTACATAAAATGTGTACACTGTCAATAGCTTACACACTATTGACCTTACATAAAATGTGTACACTGTCAATAGGTTACAGAGTATTTAGGAGTATTATGAGAAATTATCTAGCACAGTAAAGTAGGCATTTGAACAAAAAAATACTACAGCAATACAAAAACATCAGATACATGGTCTCAAATAAATACAATCGGTTAATCTAAAACGACACAAAGACATTGCAACCTGCAAAATGTAAAGCACCTAGAGTAGTGATTTTGTTTGAGAGACTTCACTGTCTCTAGTGTAAATAGCGCTCACGTATGCCTGTCAAATACGTAAACCATAGCCTTGTGTGTTTGTGTATGAGTGTGTGCATGTATGTGTACTAAGGCCTGCAGCATTTGCCTGCACTCTGTCCTGCTGTCTAATTAGTGGCTGTAATCTGGGCTCACGCTGGGGCATCCGGTCCAAGGGCACATAGGGTCCCCCGCCAGCTGTACCCACCTGCCTGCCTGCTCTACTCTGACACAAGACATTCTGAGGCAGGTCTCTTTTTTTCTGGGTTACTCAGTCAACACTCACGTCTTACTTCTCAAATTCTTACATCACTGTGTTTGTGCCCTACACAACTGTGGATTGCACAGTATCTGCTCAGATGATGGTGCCGTAGAGCCTGGTTAAGGATTTAATCCTAAACAAATATCAATGTTATAAAAAAAAAAAATTATCTCTAAAAATGTTATCTTTGTAATGAGGAACAAAACAGAATTAAGTACGTTTTTGCATGTTACAACTACTTTTGATTATTTGAATGGGACATTTGCTCTGACAATTTTGACAGTCAAGATTGCTTTAGAAGTTCTATTTTAATGAGCACAGTATATCAACAGTTGTACTCTCAGCCGTGATCAAACCTGTTTCTAACTACAGTAAAACACCACCAAATTATTATGACCAGATAATCGGTAACTTAGACTTTTGTGCTTCCCCTGTGGCTGCTAAATAAAAGTGGAAACCTTCATCTGTAGACTACAGTGGAGAGAAGCTCATCCGCCAGGCTAGATTAAAGGATTTTGATTGTCTACATTCAGGCAGCATGGTTAGATCACAGGGAATAAACAGTACTGTACTACATCTGATCAAACACAATTTAGTGCCAGTTGTACAGGATTCAAAGGTTAAAAGGGTTTCCTTGGGAGCAACAGCTAGGATTTGTGCAGCATCCTTTTGTTTGCAGCATCATATTAAATAAATAACTAATAATTCAGCAAATTCCATTTTCAATGTTGGTTCATATTTCAAAAGCAAATGCAAAATCTATCATTCCCATGACATCATCAAAACACTAACGTATTCGATTCATTTCATACAATAACTTTGATTTCAATCTTTGATTATGTATGCTGAATTGCTCATTTCTAAGAAAAACCTGATCATGCAGGATTTGAGTTAAGAGATGGCATTCCATTGTCAATTGTGCTTTTTTAACACATTTTGTGATAGTATACAGCAACATCAGTAACGGAGGTAAACTACTGCCAAACTCATTTCCATGACAACAAATTAAATAAGCTAAGAGTAAAATGCACCTAAACGAGGAGGCTGTAAAGTATTTTAACACCTGCAAAGCCATTCCAAGGACTTTGTTAGTTGTTAATTAATTCTCATCATGCTCTGCAGTTGTCCAAAAAAAACAGTTTATTGCTGTTCATCTGGTTTCATCTTAAAGTTAGGATGTTTACAAGGGTTGTGCCAGCATTTTGTAAATGTCCCATTGTTGTTTTTACATCAGTTAGTGCTGATGTATTATTGTTAAACCCTGGATGAGACATGTCTGTTAATTTATCTTTTGCGGCTGTTTCCCACTGTAAGAAAAACATCCAGAGGTTACAGCAAAATACGTGTTATTTTGTCTGCCTAAATAGCCAGAATTTTGGGGAAGTTAAAGGAAATGGTAGTTGCCTTTTAAGGGCATATAATGTAGAGTTCCTTAGAGTATATGAAGCACATTTAAAAATATTTGAACACAAAATGATTATATATTTTTTATTAATTATACTAGGATGCCTCCTAGTACGCAAGCTTACATCCATCGCTCATTAGCTGAGTTATGTTATTGGCTAGGGATAGTAACATTCCGCTGTTGACATGGCTGCTGCCGGAGAAGTTCAACCTTACTTAGATTGACTTACATTTTCTACATCCCAAATGGCTACGATTTAGAACAGCTTATAAAATAGGGTTGATATGTTGTCAGAGGTGAACTAGAGGAAATGCACAAGGCACATAATTCACATTTTCATGTTGTTGGTACAATCCTTCTGAGTAATGAAACAATGCTAGACAAAGAAATATACCAAATCTTTCATTATGGTTCCTTTACAACTACCAATAACTTGCTGTGTAATGCCAGTAAACGATAGCAACTTTCAGCTGTTAATTTGTTACAGTAAATTAGTGGCAATTTGATTTATTGTACATTTTACAGCAGCATATTGGCAACTTTAGTGCCAGGAACTTACTGTAAATTCAGCATGAAATTGTTTTCTACAGCGTAGTTTTCTAGCTGAACTCCAAGATATTAATTGCTGATGCCAACCAGGAATATATTTCCTTCTCAGCTGTATGTCTCCCACTTGTGAATGTACACCCCATGTTATTTGTTAAATAGACGCTGTCTGACAGAGCTGATTTCCCTTGAGCCACATTACGTAACTTGTTAAATTGCTTCACTATCCCTTGAGTAAAAAACTACCTCTCCCCTTGTATCTCAAGTCAGACCTCATACAAGCCCTCCCACCCTCACTTACCTGCATTCACACACACAAACATGCACACACACACACACACACAAACATCGTCCTCGAGCACCAAACCTTATTTAAAATCAGTAACCTGTCTACTGTTGATAGACAAACACCTGGAATGAACTGGAGAGCCATGTAATTAGGTATGCATTATGCACTGCACATTAAAAAGCAGGATGTGTCCAATAAGATTCAGTTTAACATTTCATATGCAACCTGTCAGATACCACTTCAAAATAGTAATTTTTTCTCTCTTACAAGATTCTTACTACTGCTCTGAGAAGATCAAGTGGTGCATCTATCTATGTATACAAATTACAATGCACTAATGGGCATTGCAAGTCACACTAAGGCGTTTGTTAATACAACAATTTATCACTTGCATAAAGTACTGCAGTGAAAAAACGCCTTCCTTCTTGGTGTATGATCTTTAGCACATTAATTAGGAAATATAGGTCACCTGGCGGTCCTTGTCATGTAGTTGCCCTTTAGACTAATGTTGGCTACACAATAACCTTGAAAAATTAATACATTCTAAACCAACTGAGATTTCTCGCTGTTATACCAGATGAAAAGACATCCTACCTCTCCCAAAACGTCTATGCCACTTCACTAGATGGGCTTTATTTTTTCTTTTACTTGACCCTGAACATCTTTGTTACACACACATTCACACACAAAGTAGTCACTCTCTTCTCCTCTGAGATACAGATGGGATGTAAGAAACTTCAGCCGTTTTTGAGAAGGTTGTTTGGGTCATAAAAGGCTGTACACCACTGCCTGGGGACCCCAATCCATTAAGAACTTCGAAACTTGTTCTACTTGGCACCAGTTGTCATACTGGGATGCACGTTGGGTATTGCTGTATTGCTCCCATTGCCATCAAAATTCAAATGATCTCACTCACCACGGCAGTTGTCCCAACAGTTGATGCAATTTATTTCAACCCTGCCTGCATGGTTCCTGGCAACCGTTCCTCCTATCAATCTTTTGCGCCAAGGTCACTGACTACTTGTTACTTTAAAAGTATGCTCTTGACACACGCCACTTCCAGAATGAGCCCAAAATGTCCACTGGAGTACTTGGCTCGCTGCCACAGGTGCTTTAGATCTCAGCCGCAATGAACCTTGCTCCCGTATGTCAACTGCATCATGATAAATTAATCTACTCCAGACTTGACAGGGCTGGTTGACAGGTGATGTCTCCCCTACGGTAGCCGGTCCCAAGGAGGAGAGGCTTGCATTTGACAGGGTCATTAGAGGTCAACTCTGAGGGACATTCATGTTTCTGTTAAAGTTGTTGGACCTTGTGTAAGTGTATTCTTTCTTGCATGTTTTTCTTTGTTTTTGTTTGAGTGTCAGACAACGTAATTTCTGCTCCTCCTGTCTGTTCAAAAATATATGTAATGGTTTTGGGTAGTAACTTCCTATTGTGTAAACAGTATGATTTATTTTACCAGGCTATGTATTTGTATTTACAATTTACAATTACAAATGTATTTACAATACATTTCAATGTATTCTTTTTTTTCTCAGGTGTATCTTTGAGCACAACCAAAGTCCAAGCCAACAAGGTTTACCCCTTCATTCCCCGGACAGCCGAATAATACCATTACTGAACAACAGTTTATGTCAGAGTTAGCCTATAGGACATGATGGCACAAATTCAGGGGAATGTTAGGCTAGCTAACTGATAGTTACTGCTGTTTAACAATGTCCCAAAAAACACGCTTCACCAATTCACATGACACTGAGTGTCCTTCAAATAGCCTGCCTGCTTCCCCTCACAGTGATCCCGCTTCATAAAAAATCAGATTCAGCTTCTGCTTTCCAATTGCTCCTCCGCTTTTGTCTCTTGCATCACTATCAATTATTGGGTTCAGCCCATAACAGAATGTAAAACTGGGAGGGGACTCCCCAGATAACTCTGAAGAGAGAAAGTAGATAACGAGATGGTTAAATGACAGAGAGGCCTATAGAACAAAGGCAGTGTGTGGACGAAATAGACTCCAGTAAACATTCCCTGACAATGAGGAGCACAATTGTTTACTCTTTGCCAGGCTGCAATTGAACATGAGAATACGATTAAGTTAATGACGTCACATTTGCTCATGTCATTTCTATACCATCGTACAATCCACAAATCCATCTTTGTGATCAAATTTAGCATTCAGCATGAATAGTAGGACTCTTTCTGCCAGTCTCAGCATAAATGGATTAGTAAAGGAACTATTAACAGTAGGGCTAAAAGCTATTACCTTATTTCTGCTCTACACAATCCAGATCAAATGCATACATCTGATTAACTTACTGGTACACCAACAAGAAATAATTTAGCTGGGATGCCCCTAGAACTATACCTAAGCCATTTGACAAAATTATGATCACTACTTTGTACAACTCCAACAGTTCTGTATACTGTTGCAGTGACCAATTCATACTAGAACAGCTTACCTTGGCAGAACGCAGTGAACCGTGTAATTTAGAGAGGCACGTTCCCTCACTCAATTCAGGAATGATGATTATGTATTTGGTGCACTGTGGAGTGTATCTATGCATCTTGTCCAATTATAATTTTCGTCTTTCATATAGACTATTCATCTTTCAACAAGGTTTAGCAAGAAACGGTTAAGTGCTTACTCACGTAGATGTCGGCCAAAATCTTGACCTTCACAAATAGCTTCACTACAAGATACTACAACATGTGCATTAGCCTCAAGGAATAAACCGTCTAACAGACCACTCTCTTCAAGCCTCTTAGACTTCTGGTCTCACTGTCTCCGTAAAAACCTACTCTACACCATAACTTTACTTTTTTTGGTTGCAAGGATGTAACACAGGAAATAAATAAAGATATGCTACCCAAAGAAATCTTTCAGCACCCTTAGATGAAAGGCTATCTTTAAAGGGCAATGGAGATTCACATTGCATATGCGCCAGACAAACACACTGCAACACTGCAGTACAAAAGCAACCCACATATCTCAAAGACTCAACAATGCCCTGGGGCATCCCCATACATGCATGCCACTGTTTCAGCAATTCAGTGTTATGAGAGTGGACAGCAATGAGAAGTTCAGCAAGGGATGTACAGCAATGTCCTGCTTTCTGCATACTTTTGGCAAGGGACCTTCCCCCCATGTCTCTCTATCTCTCTATCCCTCCCTCAACACTTTTCTTCAAACACCCACATTTCTCTCGAGGGGTTTTCATGGAGTTAACTCCTGAGCTGCAGGTTTCCTCAGCCCAAATCACTGCTAGTGGGCCCAAGTGATTTTCACAGAGCAACTAGAATACATTGCATACTGAATTTGCTCGTATGCAGTATGTATCAAAAGGAACTCATTCAAAGCTATTTTAGGGTTGCCAGACATGCATCAACATTTTTATATTAAGATCTAAGTGGACTGTGCCATTTCAGTAGACTGTGATATAACGATATTTTATGCATACATTTTGAATTATGAAGTAATTAAATTTTCAACATTTTTGGTAAGAAATAATAAAATACTAATTCTAGCCCATAACTATTTATGGCGGTTTAATGAAATACAAAGAATACAGCAAATTTGTTTAGTAGTTAGTAAAGTTAATTACTAGAAGGTTATGTGATTTGTAAAAAGAATTATATTAATATAGATATAACATATTTTAGACAATTTGGAGAATAGATTTTAAAATACAGTTGCTCAGCTTCGAGTCACCAAATCATGTTTGGCCACAATAAAATATCGACATAGTATGAACAATCTAGACCCCTCAGGTCATCTGAAACAGGTCTCACCCATTTCCAGAGTTAAAACTAAAAACGATGAAGCAGCGTTTAGCTACTATGCAACAAATAGATGGAACTAACTTCCATTAAATCTCAGACTCGCACAATCAGATTAAAAATATATATGTTCTTGATTTCATTTGGCTGAACTTTTCCTTTTTAGCAATTTGATTTCTCTTATTACAATATTTTTTATTTGTTTCATAGTC
Source organism: Galaxias brevipinnis (assembly GCA_036023535.2). Classification (NCBI taxonomy): domain Eukaryota; kingdom Metazoa; phylum Chordata; class Actinopteri; order Galaxiiformes; family Galaxiidae; genus Galaxias; species Galaxias brevipinnis. Next base: position 289 of record JAVQIZ010016049.1, on the reverse strand, counting down.
TTCTGTTTCTTCCTTTTATGTTTCTACTTGGCTTGTGAAAAGCACATTGAATTGCGTATTTGTAGGAAATGTGCTATAAAAATATATTAGATTTTTGATTGATTTTGATTTCCATCCATCCATCCATTTTCCGCCGCTTATCCGGGGCCGGGTCGCGGTGGCAGCAGGCTCAGCAGGGAATTCCATCCGTCCCTATCCCCAGCAACGCTTTCCAGATCCTCCTGAAGGATCCCGAGGCGTTCCCAGGCCAGACGAGATATATAATCTCGCCAGCGTGTTCTGGGTCTAC
>JAVQIZ010016015.1:0-13166 GCA_036023535.2 Galaxias brevipinnis | reverse complement strand
CTTATTGTTGTGCTAAAATAAACTAATTATTATAGCAATTTTAACTAGTAGCATAGAAAACATGCACGTTGTGGCATAGTTTCCTTTGTTGTTGTCCACTCTTGTGCATAGTGAATACTCAAGAAGACCATTGTCTCTGTGTTGACTGATTATTTTGCAGAATTCTGTTGAGTATTAAACAATTGCGAGAGTGTGAGGGTATTAAAATAAATTGGTCAGTAAGTCAGAGATGTGCAACTATATTTAACTCTTTGTTTTAAAACATTTTTTTATAAATGATTATGGGAAGTGCCCTTTTTCTCAGTTGAGCTCCTGCCCCCCAAAATGTCTGTGCACGTCCCTGGTGTTTGTCATATAGTAAGACATTTGTTACAAAAAGAATACAACTACCACGGGTATAAAATATATTTTCTGGACACAAATGGACATCAATAAAATAATTGTTAATATCCAATGCAACTACTCAACCCAACATTTCAGACGAGCTGAAATTAAAGGTTGGATGCTGAACAGAACATTACATGACATCAAAAAAGAAAGAAAGGTCCAAGGCACTCTTCTGGCAAAGTCTTTTTGTTTGTTGCCTTTAGATGGCTATTTCAAAACGAAAGTCTTAACAAATATATATATGCATGTTAAAAAACAGGACTAGATAACAACCCATGTGTAGCCGCACAAACAGCCTTTTTCAGGGCTTAGCCCTCAGCACACAGTTTCCCCTTTTGTACATAAGATAATTGCAAACACCTGAGCAGGAAGACAATCGGCACACAGGTGACATATGCAAGGTATGACAAGGGTAAGAATTTCATTATGAAATAGCCATCTCAATAAAGGTTTCTTTTAAACAAAAAGACTTTGCCAGAAGAGTGCCTTAGACCTTCTTTCTTTTTTTAACTGTTATATTCCCTACCGAATAGCACTTTCATCACATTTATTTGAACTTCTGAGCACTGCAGATTTTTTTTTTTTTTTTATAACATATATGAACTTCAAGACTAAAATATAAAGATAACTATCCTAATAATAATAATAATGCATTTTATTTAAAAGCACTTTTCAAAACATCCATAGACACTTTACATGGTAATAAATTAGAAGACAAAACTAAATGAAGTAAAAACTAAACAAACAAAAACACAAAACCAAATCCGACAGGATTACGAATGGTTACTGGAAGGCCTTAGTGTAGAGTGAAGTTTTTAGCCTGCTCTTAAAAATGTATGTGGATTCAGAGTCTCTGACATTAGCAGGGAGGGAATTCAATAGCTTTGGTGCGAAACAGCTAGAAGCACGGTCATGGGGCAAAGTTTTATGCAGGGGACTAATAGGAGACCAGAGTCAGAGGAACGGAGATTGTGAGTTTGTTTGTGGGGGTGGAGGAGTTTAGCAATGTAGGTGGGTGCTAGTCCATGCTTTGTAGGTAGTTAATATGAGTTTGAATAGAATGTAGAATTTAATAGGCAGCCAGTGGAGTAATGACATGGGTGGGGTTGATGTGTTGCCAGGGCTTGGTGTAAGTGAGAATTCTGGCAGCAGAGTTTTGTATGTATTAGTCTGTTTATTGCTTTTGCCGGAAGACCAAAGAGGATGACATAGCAATAGTCCAAGCGGGAGATGACAAATGCTTGAATGTGGGTCTCTACAAGGGAATCAGTGAGGATGGGCCAACAATGTTTTTGAGGTGGAAAATGCTGACTTTGTGATGCTGCAGACATGAGTCCTCAAATAACAGGGAAGGGTCAAAGTTTACCCCAAGGTTCTTGAAGGCTTTGCTGGAGTGGATGTTGGAACCATCAATGTTCATGTCTAGACAGCTTTGTAATCAGAGCCCTGGGGCTAATGGGCATCACCTCAGTTTTCTCTTCGTTTAATTTAAGGAGGTTAGCTGCCATCCAGGCCTTGACTTCCAAGAGGCAGTTTACAACTGATGAAGGCGGGGGCAAGATGGCGGTAGGTTTAGTGCGCATGTACATTTTAATGTCATCTGCATAGAAGTGGAATTTTAAGCCACAAATTATGCAGATTATGAAATAGAAAGACAGCAATTAGCCTGTAGCTGTTCAGGTTATCAGGGTTAGCCCCTTGCTTTTTCAGGATCGGGCTTATAGAGGCAGTTTTGAGGGGAGTGGGTGGGATGATGCCATCGCCAAGGGATGCATTGATTATACTGACTATCAGACAGCAAAAGAGAGGAAGACAAGCCTTAACCAGGGAAGTAGGCATGGGGTCAAGAGGGCAGGTTGCAGATTTTTATATGAACTTCTCACACTGCTCCAGGGATAAAGTAAGAGGAAAGTGGTCCAATGAATACAGTAGTTTATTGATGGTTGAAAAAAGGGCTCTTGGGTTTCCTTGTTCATTCCATATGATGTTTTTTAGTAAAGGGATTTTGCTGCAGTAAGTGCATCTTTGAAGATGATAGTATGATTTATATAGGCCTCAACATGAACAGTAAGACCAGATCTTTTGTACAGTTGTTCAAGTTGTCAGCCTCTGGCTTTCATGTCACAAAGTTTAGGTGTGGAAAAGGGCACTAGGATGGAAAATGAGACAACCTTGGTTTTCATGGGGGCTAGAGTATCCAGGTGTAGGGAGAGTACTTTATAGTAAAGGAGAACCAGGTCAACAATAGAACAAGTATTAGGGACAAGGCTGACAATAGAGTGGAGTCTATTTGTCAGATCAGCTGTATTGATTCCTGTTAAGTCTGCACAATGGTTTAAGTGATGCATCTATGTTGATAGCATTGTTCTGTTGTGCCATGATTGTTTGGTGATGCCTGAGGGCTAGAGATGTGATTGATTGCTTTGTTCTTGTGTGTTTGGTTGAGTAAAAAGGACAAATCTCTCCGTTACGAATTTGTCCTGATGTGATCATTTCAAACACAGCAATTCCCTTAATGTTTATGTAGGTGATGGTGCGATTTGCAGAGGGTTTACGCAAGAGTTTGGTCAGACTGAACAGTACAGCCAAACGGTCAGAGATGTGAAGATTGAGCTCAGACAGGTTGGAAGGAGTTAAGTTATTGGAACATACAAGGTTAAGTATATATTGGAACATGCAAGGTTTACTATATTTCCCTTAGCATAAGTGGAGAAGTCCACATGCTGGATAATATTAAAACACCCCAGCAGAGCCAAATCACTGGCAAAAATACAGGCGTTAGAGTCCACATGAATGTTTAAGTCACTTAACAGCCTTGGGCAACTGTAGCTTATAATAACAATAATTATACATTTAATTTATAGGCGCCTTTCTAGACACCCAATGTCACCGTATATTGCAGAGAATATACAGTTAAACTAGTACAATATACAATTTGAAATGCAATAAACATAGGACAGACACAAGGGTATTGAGGCAGGGAACAACAAAAAATATATAAATAAGTTTAAGGGACTTAGTTATGTAACTGTCCAACTTAACTAAAGGTGTCAGATTGTTCGGGTCAGCACCAACATGTTTGGAACTGTGTTGGCAGCAGATGCACTTATTAGTCATGACGAGGGGGATGAAGCGCTCCGACCCAGAGGGAAAAACAATTGGCCGGAACCTCTGCAGATGCAGCTGTTCTGCGAAGAAATCCAAGTTCTGTGCAGGTCGGAGTGTTGTAGCCATTAAAGCTGAGCAGCTGAGAGATGGAGCACTCCAGTGCCATGCCAGTCGGAGAATATGCTAGCTGCATTTACCGCCCAGTAAGCAGAAGCGAGCTGTAGAGTAGTACAAGGCTAGACTGTTAAGCTAGCAACAACAATAACAAGTCCTTGCCAAGAACAGCTAACTGGTGATACATAAAATTAGCAAGGATATTTTTTCTCTGTAGATTTTACCATGTTATAAAGTTAATATGATCAGACTAGGTAAATCCATATAAATAGAATTAAACACAAGACATTTCTTTAGAAAGAAAAAACACAAAATATTTAAAAATTCATTATAAAGCTAATGTAGCCTATGTCCAAATTTTCTTCTGTCTCAGATTCAGACTGCTGGACAAAAGCAACTGAGATTGAGTTCCCATCTGTCACAATTTTGGTCAAATTTACTGATTTAATAGTGCTTCTACAGAACTACAGTACATAATTTTGGCGGTCCTAGTGCTCAATGTACACATAATACATTAAATATGCCAATGTCAGAACATCTTCCTGAAATGTCCAGCTAATGTCCTGTCAGTTCTATGCTGTGCATTAAGACAGGAGATAGAGTACAATTGAATTTCCCTTTGTCTCGGTCTTCACCAGGGGGCACTGCAGAGCAATGGGGCCCTCTATTTGTAAAAGCTCAGTAGTGCCCCGCCCTCTTTGTGTCCTTCCACAGACACACAAGCAACATACACGCACATAAACCTTCATGTTACAGATGATCACGATGTATAATGACACATACAATGTAGCAGCCAGCATGCAAATACGACAATACATTTTAATAAACATATCAACATTTTATCTCAAAATGATTCTGACATTTTAAACAGTGCCAAATAATCTTGTAAATTCAATATGAAATTGTAGGATGATGTACAATATGCATTTACGCTCAGGAAATTTGCATGATTTTATCAGTAAGATTATGATCAGACCTCAGGAAGGATACAAAGAACTGTCAATATGTCATCATCATCAGCACCCCACCATATCTCTGTTTATCTTCCAAACAATGCACACTCCAAAGACCCCACTACTGTCCCCCTTCTCACCCCGTTCCCCCATACTGCAATAAAACGACAAAAAACAAAAGAGAAAACATTTTCCAGTTTCATGCTGACGGAAGGAAAGACGGCCCCTACCCTGTAACCATGGAAGTGACATATCCACACGTCCTGCCCGAAGTTACTATCTAGGTCATCCGCCATTGGGTAAATGCTCACATCATAATTATTATTTTTTCATGCTTTTTAAAAGGAGATCCTTTAATAGTGTTTATAATGACACAGCCATCAGGGCATGTGAGGTGTATATTCCCTTTCTTTAACTGTGTACAGTATGCGTAAAGGTTTTGTCACTGAGTGTTAGAGAAAGTATCAGTATGTATTTATCCTTCAGTGTGAATGTGTAGCCAGAGGTGTCATGCACCCAATTCTTTTGAGGGGGCACAGTTTCACAAATCCATTTACTATATGCCGCTTTCCATATGGAGGATGAAAGTGACAAATCAATCAATAAATACATAAAAACATCTATCAATAGATATATAAATATGTTAATACATAAAATACAGTATGGATTGAATCATTTCATTGTATTTTTTTATTTTGAGATATATTGACACATTTATCAAAGATGGACTTACTTGAAGGATTTCATGCTGCTAAATAGTTACTTTGATACATTGATAGGTACAGTGTAGCTTGTTCAAGGTTGTTTTGGTCAAAGTAAGCAATTTACGTGGATAATCGCATGGACTAGATAGCCTGATTAAGGTACTGTCAGTGATTCATATCTGAATAAACATTATAATAACATTAATTCCTTCCAAACCTATGACAACTGCAGTGAACTTTTAAGGCATATGAGTTAAGTAAACTGCTCAAATCTAATTTGAATGGTTTGTATAGACACACTAAAGAAGCAAGCAACATATGTTGCAATGGATGGACAAGGGTTGGTGTGACCCGGTGCGGTAACTTGGTGGTGTCACCAACCCCCCCCCCCCTCCACACACACACACACACACTAACACTCTGCCAGAAACATGTTTACATTACATAATATCCATCTATCCTTTTATCTTATATTGCTATAACTATAATAACTAGATATGTTGAACTGTCCATCTCAACATATAAAACCCTGTCTGAGACACCATATGTTTTTACAGGTTGTTACCTAAATTACAAAGTGCCCGTGTAGCGTGCCCGAGTAGCGTGCCAGAGGTACCGGGTTTGAAGCTCGCTTGCTATAGAATAACTTAGATTTTTAGATCTTAATTCTTTTATTATCTTAATTGCTATACTTGTTTTCTTACTACTTTACATAAACAAATAGGGCGCTGCGGCCAGCACGTCCTCGGCGCCAGTAATACTGTATCATGTTAAAAAAAAGAATCAGCAGTCGGCACCAACAAACACGATCCAGCTTGTGTAGATGAAACCATGTGATAAGGCTCAGAAAGTAAATTAGCATAGTATTAGCCCTGTAGGTACTGTATATTAATACAGACAGTACATGTTAGCAAACTTGAAATTAGCAAACTCGAAATGCAAAACCTCCCCCTGCCTCTGACTTCCTGTGTTGATGAACATGTTCTACATTATACTACCCTGCTCTCTTCTACCCTGGACCCACTTGCTCCACTCAAGTCAAGAAAGGTGTCATTCTCCCAAACTGCTCCCTGGTATACTAGCTTCGTATATATCTTAAATATTGCAATATAGCTTCATTCTATGTAGGCTAAAAGTCTTGAAATCTATATAGATCATGTCAAGCATATAAGGATGCACTCTATCAGGCCAAAACTAAATTTTACGCTGATCTCATTGAGAAAGGCAAAACTAATCCTAGAGAACTTTTCAACACAATCGATCAATTGCTGTTCATTGGATAACTCCTCCCTCTTGGGTACTACAGACGTGTGCACCAGGTTCCTGGATTATTTCTAATCAAAAGTTGAAGCTGTTCATGACCAACTCCAGCCTTCAGCCATGCCAGCTACTCTGCTGCTGGCTGTAGTCAATAAAATGCCCCTGACTGTTAAATACAACCTCAGTGCTTTCAAAGCTGTTGATGCTGCGTTTATCTCAACTCTGGTCACTTGATCAAAATCATCGACCTGCACACTTGACCCTATGCCCACCTCCCTAGTCAAGTCCTTTCTGCCCACTCTGTGCCTCCTCACTGTGGACATTATAAACACCTCCATCAGGACTGGCTCTATCCCTCCAGAGCTTAAGATGGCTGTGGTCACCCATATCCTCAAAAAGCAGGGTTTGGACTGAGAGTCCCTCAATTATTATCGGCCTGTTTCCAACCGTCCATTCATAAGCAAAATCCTGGAGTGCACAGTAGCTGCTCAACTACAGTCCCATATGTCTCATCGTGAGTTGTACAAACATATGCAATCTGGATTCCGGGAAAAACACAGCACAGAAACGGCTTTGGTCAAGGTAATCAATGATCAACCTAACTCTGCTGATCCTTCTCGACCTCTAGCAGCTTTTGATACCGTCTGTCAAAACATCCTCCTTGACTGCCTGGATAGGCTCCTGGGCGTCACTGGCGCTGCCCATGCATGGTTCAGGTTGTATCTATCTATCTGGCAGATACCATCGGTGGCTCTAGGAAAGGCCCAGTCTTCCCCTGCACCAGTCTGCCAGGGTGTACCGCAGGGCTCAGTCCTGGGGCCTATCCTGTTCAATATCTACATGCTTCCCCTGGGACATATAATTTGAAAACATGGACTCAATTTCCACTGCGATGCAGATGACACCCAGTTCTACATACATACCAAACCCAACACAAACCTCTGTACCCCCTCACTCACAAACTGCCTAATTGATATAAAATCCTGGATGTCCCGAAATGTTCTGAAGCTTAATAGAAGCAAGACTGAGCTGATGATTGTGGCTCCTCTGGCTCTGCTAAAAAACGTTTGGTGGTCCTCACAATTGATAACTCCTCTATCTGCTCCTCTGCCAAGGTCAGAAATCTCTGTGTGGTTTTGGATTCCACTCTCTCCATGGAACCTCACAATAAAGCTGTCACCAAGTCTGCCTCATTCAATCGCTCCTTACCCAGTGAGCCACCAGGGCATCCCAATGAAACATTTATAGATTCATTTGTCACTTTCCCTCCTCCATGATATTAGGGCTAGAAATGTTTTTTTTTTGTGATGGCAGAAGTTTGCTACCAATTTGGAAACGCACGTCACCAATGCAACCAAGAAATCTGAGAACGCTAAATAATTTTTTCTTCAGTGGAGCTGTTTTGTGTATTTAATTTTTTAGACCCTCCTTTAATTGATTTTTATTGGCCAGCTGAAAAAAGTGACATTGACAAGCAGTGTGCTTTGGCAACAATTTAACTATTTTCAAAACAACGTAAGTCGCACTGCTTTGAAAAAGGAGCACGTCAGTCGCATCTTTACAATGGTGAAGAGGCGCTGGAAGTGGAATGTGTTTGAATGCGTATGATGTCTCTGTGTGTAGGCTTATGTGAGTAAGCAAGAATACCAGTGAGCCATTTGACAAAGACTATCGATGAACAGGTGTGCATCAGGATCTATAATGCAAAGCAATTGAATTTAGCTGAAAATGTGAGCCGACATCGTCGCTTCTAATGCATTGCTTTCCCCATTCTTATGCTTTATTCAATTTGCCTTGAGATATGTGCAGAAGGTCATTAACAAGAGAATGATTAACTTAATCACCATGCACTTTCCCTGAGAAAAGTTCTGAAGAGATCAGTTTTGAAAAAACCTTTCAGTAGAGAAGGATCTACAGAGCACTAAGTCCTCTCCGGGAGTGTGTTTGTGTGTGTGGGGTGGGGGGGCTTTTGTTTGAGCAATAACGGTGGACTGCATTATCTGGGTGATGGGTATAGGGGTATTGCATGTAGATGTGCATGTTATTGCCTTTGTTGTGTGGTGGTTTACGAGGGACTTACCTTTGTGTTACCCTAACAAAACAAGTATGTGCTAACGATGCATGAAGATTTTGATTATGCAGCATTCATGCCATTTTCATCACAATTGTGTTTAATAAAAGTAACAGTATTGGTGACTCTTTAACAGTCAACAGTGTGCCTACATTGTAGGATTGAATAGCCACTGAAGTTAGCAAAATACACAGGTAATGGGAGGCGAGATTACAGATACCTTCATCTTGTTGGAACCCACTCTAGAAGCAGGATACGAAACGTTTGGAAGGGCCGGGCATGTCTCTGGGGATTGACTGTGTTTTATCTGCTATAGGATGATCCTAATGCCCAGAATAAGCTGGAGGACCCTGTGAAGGCCCCTCCACCAAAGGAGGAGGAGTCACTCAACATCCACAACTCCCTGACTCCCAAGCATGAGAACCAAACGGTTCTGGGCGAGGAAAACTCCTCAGAGGTGAACTCCCTGCAAAACAACATGATGTAAACATTCTGGGGTGTGCTAGCCACAACGACCAACCAACAAAGTCTACTGATGTCTCCGGACTCAGGCTGCTGCCAAACCATCACACCACCCAAGCTAAAAGTATTATCACCCTTTCTTCGACCCCTCACAACCTAGTTGACTCCCTTACATCCCTGCCTTGCAGCCCTGCTCTATTGTTTGCTGTAACACTGCTCCCTTTTATCTACTTTCCCACATGCACAGTAATATGCATAAACACATAGGTTGCATCAACAATACATGTTAAATACACTCAAATTAAAAGTCCTCATACACACATTCACATACGCTCCCTTGCCTGCATTGGTGTATTTTGTAAAAAGTGGTAAAAAAAACTGAAATTGAACATTAAAGGAAAAAAAAATTTACGTTGTTGTAAAAAAGATGAAGCTACTGAGAGGTTTTAATGTATGTCTGACTAATCGATTACTTAAACATATATGAAAAATGCTTGGATTGCTATAAAACAACACAATGTGTCTTCGTAATCATTGATGTGATTTCTAATCTTTTGGTGTACTTTATTTTGTACTTTTTTGGGAATATCGACTTTAAATCAGACATTTGTTGAAATAAACCTTTTTAACATGACCTCATGTTACCCTGTGTTTTTCTCCACTTGAGTCCCCTATCCCTCTCAGCTGGAATAGCTCTTGCATTGTATCTATGTTATCTAATGTGCGCAGTATCAGGGTATGAATGGGATGCTGATAAGACGTCGTTGTGAAGCATATACAGACCACTAATGCTATCATCTGTGAATTATGGAGGTATAATATATGGTACTGCAACCAAAACGTGATTATGAAGATTATGCTGTGGAGCTTCTAAAACGACAAGAATAATTTCATTATTACTACTGGTGAATTGCTTGGTGAATTTAAGACAAAATAAACTAGCACTAGCCTACTGGGTTAGGTTACAGGGTTGTGGAATGGAAATCCAGCCACTACGGTATTAAAGGATAACTGGGAATACACAAAACAAACTAAGTGTTTTGGATGTTGTATGGGTAAACTAGCAGAGGAGTATAGGATAAAAGGGAGGAGTATTGGTCCATTACTTGCATTAACGATGATTCCTCGTTGGCAATTCCAAGAAAGTGTCATGGATATGGATTTAAGTAAATAGTGAGAATGGGTGGAAATGGGCCAAATGAGAGAATTGGTGTTGAGTTTACTCAGGGAATTGTTTTCGTTCATCTGGGACACTGGATTGGGTAAAGAATTTAGAGGGTGATGATATTCACACTCCAACACAGTAGATGGCGGCAATGTACCAATACGTTTCACGAACCGCCATTAAAAAACGAAGAAGCAGAAGAAGAAGAAAGAAACAACAAGTTCCCCCGAAAATTAGTTTCCAACATTAACTCAACGATGTTCTCAGAACTTACTAGCATTCTAAATACTAGTCCGCGCAGCACACATCAGGTACAGTTAGTAACAGTTTGCTGAAATAATCAGTAACTAATGCTAAGTAAAGCTGGATTTTGTAGCGAACAAAATGTCTATCTGACGCTATTGTTAGCATCCAGTCCTGGCCAGATAATGTTAGCAAAACGCAACAGTTCTATATGTAGATTTATTCGAGTAACCGTTTACTGATAGACTACCTGCTTACGCCGGGGCTTTCCACAAGGACATGGGCCCAATCCCAATTGTCTATTTTACACCCCTTGACCGTAACCCTTGGCCCTTGGTAGCAATCCACAATTCGAGTCCAAGACAAGTGAGTATCCTACTATTTGGGTAATTCTACAGAAATGGTTCAAGTTGAAGTCCGAACCTAAAATAAGTATTTTTAACAAAGAATTGAAGTTTTGTCGCATTGTTTTTGAAGTAAATGTCCTCTAAAATCTGGAAGTGAGTGTGTGGTTTTTGGAATGGTCATTACTGAACACATAATTGTTCCAGTGAAGTGAACAATTTTGTTACAAAAAGCTACATATGTTGATTTTATTAGTGTATATCACTCCAAATATCTATATAGCCATGTGCATTGCTTGCCATTTAATTTTATGATTAGATCAGCTTAAATTTGTCTACTACAGAAATAGTCATCACCGAAACAAATTATATGTTTTGGTAGTGACATAATGCAAACATGAATACAGCTGTACCGAAACACTAGTCACTACCAAAACAGTTACACATATACATAATAAAGTATTATAATGGAATTTGAATTGATAACGCAACAAAGTTTTTGTGAGATCCTTTGTGAAAGAAAAGTTGTTCAGACACTGTTTTGGTATAGTGACTACAGTGTTTTGGGCTGATTTCTGAATCTGGTTTCCAGATTTTAGAGGACATTTACTTCAAAACAATGAGACAAAACTCTTCAATATATAAAATGTTTCGGGTTGTTGCTAAACATAGTGCAGACAAAAACTAATTGTGTTTCGGTGGTGAACGGAAAGTTGGGGAAAGCAATTATCCAACAACTGAAATTTAGGGGTTAGGATACCAATAGAAAGTAGTAAACCCTAATTTTGTAAAAATCGAATTGTAGCCTATCGCAGTGAAAATATTGTACCTAAATAGACCATATTATTTTCAAGATAAGACTCAAAAGTTTAAACTATTAATTTGTTAAAATACTTATTTTAAGTGGGGACTGCATTTTGAACCATTTCTGTAGAATTGCCCAAATAGTAGGGGCTATAGGCCTACTCGCTTGTCTTGGACTCAAAACGCAGATTGCTACCCTTAATTTAGGTTAACTATTACATAAAATCTAAAGGCAATGCGTTTACCATACAGTTATCGCAAAATATTAATATTTTTTGCTCACTGTAAAGAACTAGCCTAGAGTAACCTAATGTTAAAGTCTAATGTCAAAGATGTTACATACTTTCTGACCACTTCAGCTGGTAACATGGAAGTAACAACTCTTAGATTTAGAAACCTTTTTTTCAACACTAAAACTGTCGCAGTTGTAAAAACTGACATTTTTTTTATTAGTTTTTATTATTAAAGGTTTAAAATGTGAACATTTCACCTTTTAATAACTTGATCTGAAATTTAAACCAAGTAAATAGGGGTTTATCTCCTCCAATCGCCATTTGTCCGGAAATGTTGTGATTGAAGATCAGACCAGCCAATCAGAGTTTTGGCACATTTCTAACGCTGTAGTATGTTTTTGAGCGAGCACAGAAGCAATGTTTTAAGCGAGCGCAGTGGCGAAGCCGAGCGAGCAATATCAGCCGTTGTGCGTGAACATATGGACTTTAGCAGACATGCAAATTAAGATGCTTTGACTACAAAATCAATTTTCCTTTGCTCAACATTATTTATTATTTGCGCGAAGTTACATTTATCCTCGAAATTATCCCTTCACCCGCGCAGAATCGTGGCACAAATATAACACCATACCTGCCTGGGCATCCTTTTTCAGTTGTCAGCAGCCAATCTACAAAAATATGAAAAAGAAGACGGCTTGCCAAACGTCTGGGAATGCTGGTAAATCAGTTTGAGGTTTGTATGATAAACTGCAAACAAGTTTTGTTGTAGTTAGCCTATATGCAAACTGGTATAGTATATTAAGTGTTAACAAGTAGATACCCTTTTCGTAGTCAAGTAGTTGTAATCAATATTAAAGGTTAGTAGGTAAAGCACACAATAGTGTACTAATAGTTTTCACTATTGAGAAGAGTAGAGAGAGAGATTGTAAGAAAAAGGGGGGTTAAGTATTTGGTGAGAAGTGGCAGGACCCAGGATAATTAAGGGCATCAAATGGAAAACAACACAGAAAACCAGACAGGAAGAAGGGAAGCAATAACACTTAAGGATTGTAAGAGGGCTTTGTAGGAATGTAATATTTGTCAGACTGTTTGTCACTCTGAGAGTTTGGGATTAACAGATGTTAGGAGTGAGCAGATGTACAAAGAAAAGGAGGGGGTAATTGACTTTGCTTCCTTAGTGTATGATAACTGTAAGGATGGGGCTAGTTGTAAAGTGGGGTAAAACTCTTAAGGGTCATGAGACAGGCAGGCCCCAGAGAACAGATGGGTCAGAGGTGATTGGAAAAAGGGCATGTCTAATTTGCATGTTGGGGAGTTG
>JAVQIZ010015982.1:0-10797 GCA_036023535.2 Galaxias brevipinnis | reverse complement strand
AATTGACTACATTAATTAAACTAAACCTAAGAATTAAATTTCAGAAAATTTGATTGAATTGCTTGTAACAAATTGAAGCAATTTTTTTAGGTTGAACCAAAGTATCATTTTTTACAGTGCTCCCCGTGTTCTGACACCCCCTCAGATCCTCTGTGCTCCGGCTCGTTGCCTCCTCATCAGTCGCCGTGTTAAAAATAAATGAGTAAATATGAAATTAATAAGCTGAGAGATGGGAGCGCGGGGGCTCGGCAAACACACCGTGCTCCGCCGCTGGGGGACATGGTTCAATCCGATTTGCATGAACCTTGAGAAGCGAGAGAAAAATAGCTTGGCATAAATTTGCTCTAGTTCGGGGAGTGCAACTAATATGCTCTTCCGCTATATCTTAATATCCCTGTCTTTCCCCCTCATTGCCATTTAGAAGACCGTTTGTTTTTGCTAAATGTTATGAATGTACAACATTTGTCATTTGGACCGTATCCTTATTCCAGTAGGCACATTAAAAACTATGGAAAATCTTGCCTGTTGAGTCAGTTTAGGTATTCGTTCAATAAAAGTGCACCTTTCTTTTCTTTTTTGTTTTGTAGCGATGAACCTCAAACTGCATGGTCATAAAGACTGCCAACTGCATGGTCATAAAGACTGCCATGCTGCTGGTCATTGGGACACTGGCCCCCTTTTGACATTTCCTTTTCTTCCATTGTAACCATCTCCATTCTAAACTGTATTTATTTCCAGACAACCCACCACATTCCCCTTTTCCTTTTCATAAAACACCACGGCTGACCCCTGAGGGGGGGAACAGGACTAATAATTGCCTCATTCCCTCCAGCCTTCATAAAGGTTTCAACCAACATAGACCTAACATGAACAAATCCTAATTGGCCATCCACGACCCCCTGAACATAAAAGCCTCGCCTTTCCATGGGGTCCCTAAAGCCGCCATATCCTTGTCCAATTAAAAAGTCATTTTTCTCTGTGGGACCTCTGTCTTCTGCTGAGGACCACCTATGCCCCCCCCCCCCTCTCTGCCCTCTGCCATTAGCTTCCTTTAAAGGCAGCCTGGAAATGCCAGCTACTCCCCTGTCCCCTCCGTTTCTTCTTCCCTCCCTCTCCTTTTCCCATTTTCTTTCTCTGCTCAGCTCTCCTCCACTCGGCACTTTCCTCGCTGTGCTACCTGCGTCAATACCGGTAGTCTCTCCCATCACCCCCTCACCCCTAATCCCTCTCTTTCCACCTCCCTCTTGTACCTGTCTCCCTTTCTCACCTCTGTGACACACACACTCATCCCCCTCTTCTCTGTACTTGTCTTCCTCTCCCCCTCTCGTCTGGCCCTGCTCCGTGTCATTAGCAGTCCCAGATCACCAGGCCCCGCTCGCCGAGCCCTGGGGCCACAGCCCTGTGCCTTCATTAGCCGACTAATGAGTCATTGTGAGAGAGGCCTGCTGGTGCACTACAGCCCCATTTACTTGTGTGTGCTCACACACACACACACGCACACACGCATGCACGCACGCACACACACACACACACACACTCATTCACTCACTCACTCACTCACACATTCACAAACACACATACACACTCACACTCGCACACACACAAACACACGTATGCAAAATGTGCACAAACACACACACACACACACAAACTTGTGATTCCTCAAATGATTTTTGCGCAACCCCCAAAAGCGCAAACACACACAAACACATCAACAGTGCAAAAAGTCACACATGATTGCTATCTTAAATTACTGCAATTTCTCCAAAATGCACATATGCGCGCACACATGCAATCACACACCAATTTGTTCACTCATTCAAGCTCACACTCCCTTACACTTTGACACACGTGATTGCAATCTCATGATTGCAATCCCCTCAAACAACGCCTTCCTCCCGACACACACACACACACACACACACACACACACAAATGTATTCTCTCTCTCTCTCTTACACACACACACACACACACACACACACACACACACACACAAATGTATTCTCTCTCTCTCTCTTACACACACACACACTCACAATCGCTCCACTTTCCCCATGGTGCGGGTCACCGTGTCACTTCCCGTAACCAGGCTGTGCAGCGTGGGCGCTGGAATCACACCTGCAGACAGCGGGCTGGGAAGGGAACATTCTGCTCCTCCACCTTCCTGTGACAGATGACACACATGAAGAATTCACCGGCGAGCTACAACAAGGGGTCATCCTTCAGGGAGATGACATGGCACTGTGCAGAGCCCGGGCAGAAGCCTTTCCCCTGCTGTGACAGGTTATGTAAGCCCTATGACCATCTAACAACAGCATACACGCTCTCATTTCCACCTAGGGCATCTTGGGATGTTTTAGTTGGCTTTCACGAGACCAGAAATCTCAACAAAACTGAAATCTTCTTTTTTTTTTTGTATGGAGTATGCCAGATTGAAATGCTAATGCAATTACACTTTCTTTGTCGGGAACAGCCTGTTATAGACTCTTCCCAGGAAAATCTCTGAATTCATATGCATAGCCCGCAACGGCCAATGTCAGTCCAAGTCCCACATAAGCCTTTATCAAAGGCAGGAAAAAATTCAGTTGATCAGCCTTTCTGTTTCGCTAAACTTCTAAACGACTACATTTTGCAGGCAGCAACAGCAAAGGGAAAAGGCGTCCTGCGTCTTGATGGAAGAAAACTACCTGTAATTTGCGCTGCCAGTAAAAAGGGTTTATAAATAGCCAGAGAAAAGGGCTCTCAGGAATTAAAGTCTCCCCATCATCCGACATTTGCTTGACAGGAGCTCTCCAGTGCGTGTTTTGTCCGGGCGCAGATCCGTTGACAGGGCCTTGTTGCCTAGAGACGGCTCTTGAGAGACAAACGCGCCTAAATGAGCAGGTTGTTCATCAAAGCCCCTGCCGCCGGCAACCGATGACGCATTTCTGATATGGTGAACCACCGTATACTACTTCCTCTTCCTGTTTTTCTCCGAGTCGAGTTGCTCAACGCCATTTCATTTTCCGCGTACTGGTCTGACGTTAGGGCCACTCAAAATCATGCACGACAATCACATTTGAAAATCACAGACCTGGGCGCTGTTGATTGTGAGGTTATGGAGATTGAATTGCAAACGAGGGGGAGATTAGAATATTGCGGAGGGGCTGGTGCTGTGCCTGGGGAACAGGCTCCTTGACAGGTTTGGCATGTTGTGGAGGCACAGTGCTCCTGTTCTAAAAGGACTATTACTCCAGCTGTATATTTCACAGCTTATTGTTGGCTCTGTGCTTGCTGCACCAGCCTCACTTTAGAGGGCTGCCTTGGTTTACCTATCCGAGGATGTTGATGGGACAATCCATAAACACATTCAAATGACTGTGTGTGCTTAGACAGCTTAATGTTCTATTAAATACTATTGTAAAGCAAATTTAGCTTTTCTGATACTTGCATGTAGACAAGTACAGGCCATGAATTCCTGATCAGACAAGCAGTGTTATCATTGCCGTTGCTCAAGTATAGAACAGATATGATATGCTTCTTTGAAATGTAGGTATTCACCGAGCGTTAGACCCTGCCAATACCTGTTGTCTAAACAGCCAACTGGAACCATCAGAAGACGCCTCCAATGAGCACCCATATGTAGGCCCTGGTTTCAGTCTAACTACGGATTTGAAGGCTAACCCTGATATTTGGTTCCTGCGTCATGCGTTCTGATTCATCCAATATGGTTTGTATTTATCTACCCACTGAGAAAGAAACATGCCAAAAACTCTGGTCCACCATCCGATCTTAGCTAGCACAGATGGACTGTGCACGCAGCGCACATACGCGCACACGCACACACACACTTATACAAACTCCTCCTGGACTAGCCACATTAAGCTGAGACTGTGTCTACCCTCGTTGATGGGTGCATTGCTGTTTGCAGGAGCATGGAAAACCGGGATACCCGCGTGGCTAATGATAAACACACTGCCCCAGGGCCCCCCGGCATTCCTCCGGTGCTTCCCTAATTACTCCCAGAGCACACTCCAGAGGGAGCACTGACACTTGACTAGTGGAGTGCCCCCTGTCTCCGTCTCCCTCCGTGTAGTCCAGAACTAATAGCATAAATGCGTCTTTGTGGATGTATCCAGCCTGTTTGATGGGGTACAGTTCAGCTAGTGTACTGTTAGCCAGCGTAGGTGGTAGCTCCTTTCAGCACATCCCAGACACGCGCCTTGTCAAAAGGCAACCTCGCAAAACTCAAATGCTGTGAAGTTATTCCTTCAACACCTTAGAGAACCGACATGGGCCTATAAATAACAGCTATGTGCGACATGCTTTTGTCAAGCGTGCTCTTGGGAAGGCACTCTGTGGCAACCTTGTTAACGGCAGAGCAGAACACTGCTGTTAGCAGAAGGCAAAGGTAATATCTGTGCCCGTTAACAAAGTGTGAATCCCAGTGGTGCTTAGAGTTAGCAACAATAGCTGTATGTCCTCTCCATGTATCCCATAGAGATCCCCTAGCATTGGCATTCATTTCGCTAACTTGCCAGGCATGTTTTTAAAGACGCCCCCCAGACGATGAGCCGTTGGCTGATCTTAATGGCCAAAGGGGACAGGGAGAGATCATCAGGAAGGCTACAACCCAACACTGTCTCACCCACAACCTCTTCAAAAGTAATGAAGTCAAACGATGGCAGGTCTCCACATTCCCACCCTGATCTCTAAGCAGATAGGGACCATACTGAGCAACAGGTGGCCCATTGTCATGGAAACGGGCCTCCCACCGCTGTGATTTGAATGCATGGAAACACTAACAGCATAACTAACGAGCCTGCCCAAACATTTAGGTGAAATATGAGCTTGAAGCTAGACGTGATGAT
Source organism: Galaxias brevipinnis (assembly GCA_036023535.2). Lineage (NCBI taxonomy): Eukaryota > Metazoa > Chordata > Actinopteri > Galaxiiformes > Galaxiidae > Galaxias > Galaxias brevipinnis. Next base: position 5,944 of record JAVQIZ010015982.1, on the reverse strand, counting down.
GTGTGTGTGTGTGTGTACGTGCGTGTGTTTGTGCATGCGATCTATTTCATAATTAATTGCCTAATGCACCAGTGCAACACCTGTCGCTATCTTTTGTTTCCCATTAGGGGACTAGAGTTCCATGAGACATATAGGCTTATTAGATATAATTGGCGATGTAATGTCTACGTTCCTCCCAAGCAAGGCACTGAATTATTGAAGTGCTTGTCTAGGGTTGTGATAAATGATGAAAACAAGCGTGACACAGTATGTGTAATAGACCAGAGAGCTGCAAGACAACAAAGTGTGAGCCAAACCAGAACCCACCAAAACGGCTTTGTGTGTGTTTACTTTGCTCTCACAGTATGAGAGAGGTTTTAAAGAGCACCACTGTCACCATAGGTACAGCGGCTTTTAACGTGACTCGATCTGAAGACCCCACTTGGTCAATAGAGCACTCCAACTGTTTGTGTGAATACGGAGTCGATTCTGCACGGCGCTGGACAAATATTTTCCACCGTCACTGTGGTCCGAGTCTGTCGCTGGCAAAAGATAGAAAGTCGAAGGGAATGCAACTTTGTTTATCTATTGATGAGCTGTCCTTCAGGCCATACTTGAGAGCGGTGCTATCTCAGTGGAGTCTCATTTTAGTTCTCACAGTGTGGGACTCATCTAATGAGATCAAACTTCACATGGGCTGTGGTACAAAATAAAAAAGACCAACTTTTTCATTACATGCTGGTGCGGTGGGGTTTAAACAACTTCAGAGCAGCCTGGCCGCTCCACAGCAATTGGCTAATGGCGGGAGGAGGACTTTGGAAGGAGGTTCAAAGCTCGGATACATCGCTAAACCACGGTTTTCCCATCACAAACACATAGATTACTGCTATATATTATGTATTATTTGAGTCAGTCCACAAACAAAGACGTTTGGATAACTGCTGATCACGAGGTGAGCCTTCCCATAGACAATCCCTTTGAAAACAGTCCCACCCCCCTCTCAAGAAAACAAGGTCAGGGATGAGGTCACTTCCTCTACACCCTGACCACTGACCTTCTTTGGAGAGTGACTCACAATAGGAGCGGGCCACACCAAGACGTCCCTTTCCCCCTCCAATAAACAGAAGCGTTCCCGTTATTTGAGTTGGTGGGAAGTCTAGGGGCAAAGGTTGGCCAAGGTGTTTGTTTAAATCGAGATTGTTTTCTCCTCCTCCGCTGTTGGGGCTTAGATTGCATTTCAACTCAATCGATACGGCCATATTGGATGTGAGGACTGGGGCAGGCAATGAGGCTGCTGTAGTGTGTCAGACAGGCTGGAAGGGGGGATGAAGAACCTGGTAGCTGGGAAATGATGGAGGTGTTGTCTTGGCCCATAAAGCTGGACGCAGTGTAGTGTTGACACACACAGACACACACAGACACACAAACAAACACACACACAACACACCTGGTATGCTGTAACAAACAACAAAGGCACTAGGGGTAGTGTTGGCCTAGTGGAGGACTGGTGACCAAAAGGTCATGACAGGAACACCACCACTAGTGTGCCCTTGAGCAAGGCACTAAACCCTAAATGACTCCAGGGGAGTTGTCCCTGTAAAATCACAAAAGCCTTTGTAAAATGGAGATACAGATACAGAGCTCTGTCGCTCTCTTTATGCCTAAGAGTCTCTCTCATACATGCGGTGCATTTTGCAACACTCGCAGACCATTAACTCATGCTTATGGTTTTGCTGGCACACAGAAAGGCTGACTTCAGAGTTCAAGCAGGGAGGACGTGCCAGGAGTGTGAGTCCATCAGAAGGAAGGAAGACTTACTGTAGCAAGGAAAGGGAAAATATATATCTGGCTCCATGATTTATAATGCAGGACTGGCAGGACTTTAGTTGTGGCCAATACATAGGCTAGCCTGACACCGAGGAGAACGTCTACACAAAAGAAGACAAATTCCTCTTTACAAGTAGGCCTGACTCTCAACATGTTCCACATGCACAAGTTCCGGTATGTACTGTCCTAGAGAAAGAGAGAGAAAATAAAGAAAAAAGAAAGAGAAAAGAAAGAGAGAGAATCGTTAAATAAGAGCGTTCCCCTGTGGCTGGGAGTCGGATTGGGGAGAGAGAGAGAGAGAGGGAGGAAGGAACTGTGCAGAAATGTAGTTTCCTGTTGATGAGGTACTTTGTCAGCAGTTGAGCTTGTTTGAAGCCGCCTTGCAAATGGAACATGCTGAGTTCTGCCAATGGCAGACACTTGAATGCTGCATGAAACATCTCCGCCGTAACAATGGCCTGGTGTTTTACAACCAGAGTTGTCTAAAACATTACAAAACCCCCAGCACATCTAACACCACGTCCTTGGGTGAGGGGGCTTGATGCATTGAGTCCTGCCAGGGGCATCCCTGGATTTGGAAGATTTTGGTACAGGGAAGACAAGAGGATTTGAAAAGACGATATGACGTAGGTAGGGTGTGGCCTCAGATGTGGCTCACACTTCCTCCTGAATGTTGAGGGGGAAAAGGACTCTTTAGGAGCCCAGTTTACGCCACACTGGCCTGACAACTGATGTCGACTGAGGGGTTGGCTTGCTGTGGCTACCACTCCCTCCTTTCGTATTGTGCAATACAACGATTTTACCTTATCACCTAACAAATCATTCTGTGTACTGGCTGCGCACACGGTATAAGCAAAGCCCTCAGCAGACCCTTGCATGTCGAATGCAATGTGATTTGCAGTTTGTGTTATCAGTTGGAAGGTAACATGACAGGTTGTTTGTCGATGGGGTTGTATTTTTAATAGGACGAGATCGGCACTCCGTAGTTACAGGAATCAAAGGCCCCTCCTCTTCCTCCACCAGGAGCGCACTCCGTGTCTTTCCCATTTAGACGACGTCTACTTTGCAAATCTGCTTTGGATCGAGCGCTCGGCCCCAGCCAGTCAAGCGCCTGGCCCTCACGGCGCGACCGTAATGGAAATGGAATATAAAAAGCAGATGACCGTGAATTCACTTTTCAATGTCATTTTTCCACGGCGGTTCAATTTCACCCCTCGGAGTGCGGAACCACGGCAAAGAGGGTTCCCGGCTCCCCTGTGCCGGAGGGGCAGACCTGGGCTCTCCGCCGCTCCGCGTCCCCGCTGACCCCTGCACACCGCCCCCCCTATTCCCGTCGGAGAGTCCGGGCACGCGGGAGAGGGTCGTGTCGGTGTGTCACTCAGCCTTCACGGTGAAAGAGTCTCAAATAACAATCGAGAGGACTTGCGGCTCCAGGGGTTTTGCATATAAATAATGTGTCTGGAGGGGAGATGAAATCAAGCCGAGGGGTGTGTGTGTGTCAGTGTACGTGTGTGTGTGTGTGTGTGTGTGTGTGTGTGTGTGTGTTGTGTGTGTGTGAGAGAGAGAGAGATCGGTTGGTGTCTACGTGCGAGTGCGTGTGCAGGTGCCTTACTTCCAGTGTGTGCAATGTCGACAGCTAGTTTCGATTGAAAGGATAGCATCTCTCGGCTCTGAACGCTGCGTGGACCGGATAAGTTGGACTCAAGTATGTTTTCAATTTGTCATTCCTCTTGACACTTTCAGCATTTTGAAATCACGTTTCGGTGAGGCACGCCACTGTACGTGCCGAGCACTCTAACCACCGGCCTACCTCCAGCCAGGGAGTGAGACAGCTTGTTCCCGCCGAACCAATCCCCTGCCTTCGCCTCTCCCTGAAGGGTTAAGGTCGGCATATCAAAGAATTTTCGCCTCTTTGTTTTAAAAAGGATTTCTCTGAAGCCAGTGAAGCACGGCCAAGTCTTCATGGGCTTTAAATGTGTGTTATAAGCTGATCCAGAAAATATCAGGGGACAGCCGCGCAGGAGGCCCACGGTGAAACGGGGACGGCGGCGGCGTTTATTAACAGCAGCGTGTGACACATTGCTCTTCATTTCACAGCCGGCCTCTTTGTGTCGCTGAATTGCCTCCTAAAATGTGTCCATTTATTTGATATTATCCCTGCAGTGGCCATTGCAGATTGACTTGAACTGTGGCTGCACCCGGTGATTACGACAAATAAAACAACCCAATTGCTCCACAGACGGGATCGTGGAGGACGGGGAGAGAAATTGAAATGGAGATGAGTATCAACCAATCTTTAGAGACAAGGGGACTAAGAGACAGAGAGAGAGAGAGGGGAGGGGGGGGGGGGGGGCTGGGGGGACACACAAACCCAAACACAGACAGGGAGAGAAGCACCACAGAGTCCCCTGATAGTCACACACACCCCGATGCCGGTCGCTCCAGTCGTCCTGCTCATCCTCTCTGTCCAGCCAGTGGGACAGACTAATGGGGACTAATCAACTGTCACAGCCTACACACCACACACTGCATCTCCCAGCATCCCCTCTGGTCTACTGCCCGCCCCGCCCCTGCTCCCAACGCGACCATTTCAACTTGGACTGTTTTCTCATCTCCGAGGGAAATAACAAGAGCAGTGGCTATGTATAGATCTGCATGACCTGTGCACATTCACAGACACACACACACACATATGCAAAAGTCCCCGAGCTAAAAGAACAGACCGTGTTGTCTTTGGAATCAACACCCACCACTCACCTCAAAAACAACTCCATATGCATAGAAGAACGGCCCCTTGTATGCAACTCTGTGTGTTTGTGTGGGTTTGTGGGTTTGTGTGTGTTCATGCAAATATGATGAGAAAAACCTTATTTTCCCCGTTCCAGCGAGCTGAGTAGGACGGGTTCTCATGTATTCAGTGGGTTGGAGGGGAAACAGTGGGAGCGCGATGGCCACACGGTGAACGTGGGTTCGAAAGCTGAGCCGCAAATAGCCATCTAACCTGTGCCATTCAACAGCCAATAGAAAGGACCCGTCGCTCCCAGAGAGAGAACAGACCGCAGCGTAAGCCTGGGGATACATCAGGCTCAGGAAAAACTGATGATCTGTTCACATCTAGTGGTATATGAACATTGTTGTCATTTCTGTTACCATAACATTATTAAGCGAATGTCCTAATATAAATCTTGCAATGACTTTGTGCATTAAAGCTGAGGTCTTTTAAAATGATAAACACACTCTGTAAGGTTATGAAAGCATTGTCGTTAAACATACATATTAAAAAATAAGGTTGTTGAACTGGGGGTTGGGGGGTGGGGGGGTAGTTGCGTTGTATTCTAAAACGCAAGACCTTCCAGCCAAGTTTAAGACCACTGCTTTGGAGTGCACGGGGCACAGCCCTACACTTAAACAAACACAGCGAGAGCTACTTGGCTTACCGTCTTTCCCTATGAGGAAGTCCAGGTAGCGGTAGGTATAGGCCACGCCCACCTTGGTCTCCACCTGGGGTCTCTTCAGGGTGGAGTAGATCTTCCCGGGACTGCCGTCCTGAGCCGGCTTCAGCTTTCGTAGCCCGCAGCCCATCTCTCCTCGGCGTGCCGTGGACCCTGCCAAGGAGACCAGAGAGGGTGAGGCCAGGGCATAGCCTCCGGGCGCGCGTGTGTGAGTGTGTGTGTGTACGTGTCTGATAGTGTATAAAACTGGGCGCACCACCAGTTTGACGTCTCCGGGGGCTGTCTGATGGAGGGAGAGATTCATCGTTCTATCACACAACTCAGTCTTACAAACACACACACACAAACACGCACACACATACAGCGGTCCAAACTGAAGCCCACGCTCCCCGAGGGAGCTTCATGAGGACAGCCAATAAAGAACAACACATGGGATAAGCAGGGCCAAATAAATAAATGAAGGCGTGTAAATGAGCCTGATTTTCTCTGGGTTCCCGAGCCATCGTACCCAGGGGGACAGAATTAAGAGAGACAACGGCGGCGAAGCGCGGAACAAGGGGAGAGCCCCGAGGGAAACGTCGGCCGGGGCCTCACCCAAACGCCTGGCGACAGCTCGGCTGCTCCTCCACTGGCCGAGTGGCAGCCGGAGTAGGTAGTACGCCATTGTGTGGTGGCTGATTAAACAG
>JAVQIZ010015952.1:0-29606 GCA_036023535.2 Galaxias brevipinnis | reverse complement strand
CGCCCCCCCAGTGTTTTTCTTTGTGATTGATCTTTTTGTTTTTTGATATATATATATATATATATATATATATATATATATATATATATATATACACATGAATATTGCCTACAGCAATGCACATACATTGCCATTCATGGTGTTCTTTAACATCAATGTTACTGTCAGGTAAAAGAAAAACATAATGTAATTCTGCTTGTGATTTCTATACCATATGCCAGTTCTGTCAACATTGACTATTGGTTGCACTTGACTGAAAGTGGAGAGTGTATTTTCTTGCATGAAGGCTTTCACACATTTCATTTGTAAAGCGGGATTTTACCTTTTCACCCATGACTTCAGAAATATTCCCTTGGCGAAACTTTTGGCTTTTTCTAGATTTGCATGTTTAGATTGAAGAGATAAAGGTGCTCAAATTACCTCATGAGAAGGATTCAATTGACTGAAATGTCTTTCAAAACATGGGCCATTTATATTTTGTGAATACTTAAAGAGTGCTATCCTTGTCTAATTGAACTGTATAAAATGTGCTACACATACAACATGTATTCAGTACACTATATATATTACAATAAGAAAAAAGTTACTATTATGATTTGTGTGAGGTATTAAAATCTATAGCATCAAGTCCATACTGGGCCATTGCTCAAGGACACAGCTTCTTGGAGTGAGACCATAAATTCACAGCTTCAGTTGTTAGCTGTTATAGGGAGTCTGCAGACTAGTACACACTTGAGGTGGTAAAGTGATGAATCATTCGCTCTGACCTTGGTTGGGCCTTAGAGGCCAATGTGTCAAAAGTAGAAAAGGGCCACTTACCTTCGCACATGGAGATAGATTCACCTAGGAGTGGCCACAGTGTAGGTGAACCTGTGAAGAGGGCACAACATAGCAGCACTACTATTCCCATGCTTGTGTTCAGCTGCAACAAGCATCCCAGGTAGCAGAATGCAGAAAGCCTGAAATAGAGCTGGATGTCCCCAAATTAGGCTCCACTAAATCTTTAATCGTAAAAATAAGCTTTGCTGACATGAACAGTGGCAGATCGTTATAGAATTGAGTGGGAGATCTGCCGGATAATCTCCAAATTGGCAGCTCAGGGAACACGTCTGCAATAGCTGGAACAATGGTAAAAAAAAAAAAAAGATACCACCGTTTTTAGTGGGCTTGGAACATGCATGGAAAAGACACTTGGTTGTGTTCTCATTGTGCTATAGCAAGACAGTTGTCACCGTGATTGAACCAGTGGTGGATTACGTTTAAAATAATCTATGGTCAGCACTCAAAAAAGAAATAGCTACAAATATTTCCTGGTATGTTTTTTATTATAATGAATATTTCATAGTGTGATTCCAATTAGTTGACTATTCAGTGATTCTGATGGATTAAATCTCGAACGAGGGATAACAAGCTACAGTACAGGAATAGTGGCGTGTGTCTGTATACAAATGGTCACCACATAATTGGTATAATAGGCAGTAGGAATAATCAGGCAATTCTGTTCATACACATACGAGAATACAATTTAAACATCCACAACTTCATCTGTATTTCAATCAAATAAGACCGCTAAAAATGTATGACAGAAAGACATTTAGGTGTCATCTATACAAAACAAGTGACACTGATCTCTTTGTTACTTTAATAAAATGAACGACTCCAAATGAATGGGTTATGTGAGTTATATGAATGATCTTAGGTCCAGTTTTTTGTTGACCCCCTGCTGTTACAGAATTAAGATTGTGCTGCAGAAATTCTGCCCTTCAGATTCACTGTATTGTCTAAGTTAACGCCTTTCCATATCTTCTATATCTATATCGCCAATAAATAATTTCAATTCTTTTTTTTACTTATTAGAGATTATATTTGTAATATCTTTATCATTGGTAAAACTAATCTTAGTGAAATAGATAAAAAGCATTAGATCAACGCAGACAACACTGCAAAAGCTGCTCCATAGTCGGTGGTTATTTGAAGTCAAAGAGTAAGATAGTAAGATAGTAAGACTATCTTTGTGCTTGGGTAAAGACGGATTGACCGGCAGTCATTATTTGAATTGAAAAAACTGTGTTAAAATTTCCCCTGCCAAAGATGTCTTCTCGGCTCGCAGACATGTGCCAGCTGACAGCTTATGGGTCTTTGGTAATACATACACATTTTATCCATACTATCTGTATTCGTGTCCTGTATAGCATCTTTCCACCATTCTCATATACAATATTTCACCCGCATTTCAAATTTTGAAAAGTTAAGTCTCTTCAAGTGAAACCATGTTGAAATAGGTTTAGTGTCGAAATGGACAAATACCATTTTGAATAAGCGGACAACAGCCTATAACAAACATACTTTGGCTAGTAAATTACTCATTGTATTGACATTTATTCTAATATTGTAGACACGGCATTGCCATTCATGATGCACTGAGTTTGGATGTATATTGACTTGATGAGAGTTAGATGCTGTGAAACACTTTAGTTTAGCAACAGCAGGAGTTTAATCCTTTCCAGTGTGAAATCATTGGTTGTTAACAAATCGTCTTTTTAATTAAAAATGTCATCTTTATTTTTTCCTTATTAATTAACAGAATGAATCCAAGTCTGGATCTTGACCTAAAATCTGCTAAAAGTTCATGAGCGGGTCACTTTTTTTTTTTTTATGATATAATACTTTATTGCATTGAAATTGTATTGTGGGACACAAATGAAGCAGATCTGAAATTGTGAAGCGGGGTCATATGCAAGGATTACAAAAACTGTGAAATTGCTTTTTTTTAATCATTCTTTCTCCACCTTACTGAAATCGTAGGGCTATTTGGGAGGGCTTTCACATGTGCAGTGAAATTATTGTATCTTTTTTCTCAATGCACAGCACCGATTCATGGATATTATGTTTGCATATGTTATTGAACACCAAATGTGTGTGTTTATATATGGGTGGGTGGGTGTTTGCGCACGTGGTTGGATGAGTTATTGAGCAGGCGAGTGAGTGAGTGATTTCACATCCTTGTCTGTCAAAACTTTGAAAATACAAGCGTCTAAAGACAGTGTGCTGTGTGTTACAGAAGTATGCAAAAATATATTGTCTCAGGGGTCGTCTAGAAAGAGTAAGGCCATGCAAAGTCTTCACAAAATGGTGAAAACCAAGGCCAAACTATTCGAAGAGTCGTTTCACTACAGCTGCAACCAAGATAAACCCAAGAAAGACTTTGAAGCAGCCTCTGATTAAATTACTCATATTGCATACATCTTCATGGTTACTGTATATGGAAGGAAGGGTGGCTTTATTGAGGTCAGAAGACGGTTTGAAACAGCACCACGTTTTTAAACACCCGTCAGGCTTTTTGTTTTGTCTTAATTGTCATTATGATTCTGTGAATGAGAATTGGGAAAGTATGTAGGATTGTGTGGCGAAACAAATGTTATCGCAACGAAACTGGAACCTGGGTTGCAAAGTTAAGAATGATTCAAGAAATGTTAATATTCCAGCCGGTCAACACACTGCATTATCTACAATCTCATTTCAGTGCATTGATCTTTCTGGACGGTGTAATAAATGTTGCTCTATAACTTATTATATAGGGGTACTATATACTACCCCTGTGGGAGAAAATATTACCTTTCCATTAAAATACAAATAAAAAATAATAATAAAGATGCTCCTAATGCCAGTTCTTCGAACGTCCTTTTCACTCATGCGATTAGATAAGCGCGCACAAACCCCAAATAATTTGTGTTCAAGATCAAGCTTATTCATCACATGAACACTCTTCACTAAAATACGTTGTTGCCAGTTCTACAGAAACAGAAAATATAATATTTAATAATACAAAAATAATAATCCACTTTGCTTTCGATAAGCAGTCACTTTAAAGTGGTCAGAACGATACATGTTGTAGCAATGAATGAAGCACGTTTGGGCACACACTTTACAGAAAGGATATAACTATGTGACATGGAACAATGTAGCAATGTAGTGCAAGGTCTAGTGCATGGATTAGGATTTGATTTAGATTTAGTGGTTAAGGGAAAGGGGTTACGGGGTTAGTGTTAGGGAAGGTAGAGTGAGCTGGTGGGTCGTGTGTGAGATTGGGAAGGGCATCCTGATTAACGTTAAGTAGTCCTAGTAACGTTAAGTAGTCCTAGTAACGTTATGTAGTCCTAGACCATGTCCTTGTTTAGGATCTGAGTAACCAGAGGAAAGAAGCCTGAGCCTCCAAATGTTGGCCATCAACCTGATCGCATCAGTGATAAGAGGCTTGAGTTTTAATACTATTGTTAATATTAATAACTCTTGGATTGGAGTCTAGCCAGGGAATTCTAGTGCAGATCCTTTTCTCTGGAGGAGTCAAAAATATATGAAATCAACTCCCTTGCTGTACATGAATTTTCATCAATGTTTAAACAAGTTGTGTTATTCGGTTCAGTTTCTTCAAGACAAAATCAAGGGTTTCAGACACCCTTGGTGATTTACAGTGCGTAGTTTACTGTATTTGCACTAAACTTTCTTACTGATGATGAACTGTTGAATCCTGTAGTTGCTGCACAGCAAATTATGCACAGTTGTTCAATACGATAACATCACAGTTTCAGATAATTGGCCTATTAATTGTGTTATGACAGGGGGAGGTCGGAAACTTCCTTTCTTTTATCTTTAATGACTAGTTTGACTGGGATGTATTATGATGCTTGTCAGCAAATATGAGAGGTTTTCAGAGTTTCTATTTGGCATGACGTATTTGACAGACAACATTCCATACAGCATACAACACGGTTAAGGACGAGGCTGTCACAGCCATCAACTCTGAAGTTCCACAAATTACTGGCTGACACATCATTCATTGTTCATGCCAGATAAAGGTTATTTTCACTTCACTGAAACTGTCATGGCCTCCCTTGTTTGGTCAAAATCAATCGAGAACTTGCTGTGCTTTTTGTTGCCTTTCTCGGGGAGCATACTTATATTTATATTTAGGTTCCTTTTGTTGGGAGGAAAGGACTGACTATACTCACCAGCCTGTGACAGAGCACTGAAGGAAGTGATGGGGCAAATCCTTGAGGATGAGGCTCTGCGACTACAAAGAACTTTATCCAAGGATTTGGCCCTGAAAAAAAAGGACAGTCCAAAATATAGCCTTCTCAAGTTGGTAGTATGTTCCAGTACCCAAGACATCATACACAATGATCGAGTATTACTTATACTTAACCGTGTATAATTCTTTCAGGGAACGAAAATCCAGATCAAATTTGAGTATGCAATTGGTAAACTTAGTAGTCTTAAATAAAGAATTGCTGGATTTTTGTTACTCCACGCAGAAAAATTGGAATGCTGAGCTTGAAAAACTGTTATGCATGTCAGTATGTCCTTGAAAGGCCTACACTACCTCTTAAAAGTTTTTGTTCTTGACACGATATTCCCTCTTCTTCAAATCTTCCTCACAGTTTTAGATTTTTTTTTTTAATATGTGAAAATTGTAAAATAGGCAGGGTATAAAAAAAGAAAAATTAAGTAAGGAAAGTAAAGTCCCATATTGCTTGACACTTCCCAGTTGGCTCTACAGCCATTTAGAATCCCAACTTGGAGTTGAGGCCTCTGAAGTTATTTTACACATTTCTCTTTGAACGCTTTGGGGTGCTTGAACTCAAGTCTCAACATAGGAACAGCAAGAACCACTTCAGTCCTCGGTCTCAGGGGAAACGGTGCTAAGGGGGCCCTCATCAGCGCCAAAATGGAGAGGTGAGAGATGCAAGGGAAGTGAAGGCAGAGTGAGGGAGAGCGTACTGATATCTCTAATCAAAGAGACAGCTGGCGATTTCTGGGCAACGGCTTATTAGTTAGAGTTGGATTGGGATCATTCCCCCCATACACTTAGTAACTTGCATATTCCCTAGACATGAAATAAACACCAACTTCTGTCAACCCTTAGACACCTCCTAAGAATATTTGCATATTCAGATAAGAATATCAAAATACAGATACATGTATGCAGTAAGAACTCATTAATCATAGACGGGTGTTATGCAATGCGAAGACCCTATGGATATTTATCTAATTTTAAAGTTTGATGTATGATGAATTAACTGCTGACTTGATGACATGTTGGAATATCATTGCAATCAAAGTAAATGATTGAATAACAGTTAATTATGAAAGGCAAAGATAAGCTACCTTGTCGCCCCTTTTTGCACAGTTATCTAATCTAACTTTACCCATAGTTATATGAGGACAAATGGAGTCCAGCGTGGAGACTAACATCCTTTAAAATGCATTGTGTATGGACCATACCATACTAACTTAATAAGTTAACAGATGTAAAGACCAGAGGATTATTACTCCAGAATACTGTTTATTTGCAAAATAACAAGTATTGTCAAAAAGGAGTTTCCAAATGTGTTTACTCATGACTGTGAGGATGTCTTGCTTTAGTTCAGTCAAATGTTTGTACTCGTTTACTGTAAGAGTTCCTCTCAGAGATATCCTCTTACATTTCCTGCAAATTCATAAAAAACAATAGAACCAGCTTTTGGCACAATGTTATAACTCATTCTGGTTGAGATTAGGATACAATTTATTTCAGTTTACTGGCAATTAAACATAGAATTTCATCTTGATGTCGTTCTTAATCTGGAAGGATATCTATGGTTAAATAATATATATTTGTTTTTGGGTTAACTATGATTTACAAATTCACACACTTTTAAGTGTTTAAATAATTTACCTATGGCTAATTTGCATTCTATTCAGAACACATTAAATAAAAAATCCAATTCCTTCACATATCAGTTAAAAGAAATTGATCTGAAGTGAAGCAGAAATAAAGGGAACGAAGACTTAATTTCCCTTAGGACATCCCTTTTTGTGAATGAAATTCCTTTCTAAAATCAAAATAACAGTGAAGTATATTAGTCTGCAACTAATAGTGTGTCTCATTCAGAGTTCATCCGTATCGCATCTTGTTCTAGTTAATTGAGGCATATGGGCTCGGTTGTCATAGGAACTCCCAGGGGAAATAGCCAAGAGAGCACTGTGTTAGTCACAACAGGGAAGATCTAGTGATGAGCACGTTGGTGCTTTGAGATAGATAGACAAAGTTGTTCAAACTCTGCATGAAAGAACTTGTAAGCATGCTAATACAAGTGGAACTAGACTTTTTGTAGTCCACTCTACACAGAACCACCTCAGACTGATGATATGCTGTTTTTCAAAACAGAATAAAAACATTTTGGTACTACTGCAAATGTTTTGCAATTATTAGCTGCAATATATATTTTGTGTGTGTGTGTTTGACCAGGATTAACATTTGGCACAATGTAATCAAACTTTTTTTAAACTTAAATTCAGACACTTTTCCCTCCAGTAAGTATATCTGAACAAGTGCGCCAGAGAAATTTAATAAGAGTTTATAGGTATTTAACTGCAAAATGGTGTTATTAATAACACTAATGCAGAATGAAATCATTCAAAATGTGCTCTCAATGTAAAAACTCTTGTCCTTCATCAATTACATGCTCTTTCTTGATTTCATTAAGTCATCTATATATATATATCAAAGCACCTGATGCAGTCCCTTTTATCTACAATAAATGTTCTTCCTTAACATGCTCTGCATAAACTATCGATCGTTTCGGAATTTACAATCATATCTGAATTCTATACCCTCACAGTAAATTACATAATTATTACAAAATCAATAGCTCAAATAGAAATGTTCCGTCTTTCTTTTCAAAGTTTTAAGCAACACATAAATGGTAACGTCAAAACGTTTTGTGTAGCTGTTGACATCATCTTTTACAGCATTTGTGAGATGCGGGGGCCTTGCCTGCTAAATGACAGCAGAATCAGAGGTGTGATGAGTGAAAGTTTCTTTTAGAAGATCAAGTTAAAGGCAAAACTAAATCCTAGCATGCGAGCATGAAAGAAGGAGATGGGATAGATGTCATCTTAGCATACTTGTAGAACCTCTCCATGGGATTTAGTAAAAAGACATGTTATAGAGCATAAGAGAGTGATGTTGCGAATTTGGTCTTTTTTACATTTTTATCTCCAGTCTGGACGAATAATCCCAAAGGTGAAGATGAGTTATTTAATATATTTATTAATCTAATCCTCATTCTGTACATCTAAGCATGCCATTGATGTGTCACATGACCAGCCATCTTAAGTTACCAGTCTCCCACTGTTGGAGAGAGCTTAAGAAAGCACGATCGGTTTAAGGATTGGTATGGCATACAGGCACCTTATCATCTGTAACACCAGGGCATAGTCCTTTGTGTACACACAGTAGATTCAATTAACCGGTTTTTTTTTTTGTTTGTTTGTTTTTTCAGGGACAATATGTCTTCTTCAGGTTCATCTGCACTAGGCTTGCTGCTTGTGAGTCTCCTGTGATGTGTGGTATTCTCAGTGGGTTTTGACAGCCTGTCAGTCAGAAAGGCCATCTCTCACGGAGAGCCAAGACAGTTATGGGCACATCCTCCACCCCATGCTGGAACTGAAACAACCCCTTTCAGGCAGGGGCTTCAACATCATTACAATTCCTACCAGCTTCCCATGAACCAGCTTAAAATGTTAGCATAAGCCCATGTTTAACTAGGACAACAAAGCACAAGTTAAAATACTCCTTCCTTTAAGTCTTTATTTAACAGAGGATGAAATATACTTCCTGTGTTTCCGCTATCCAAATTCCAGTAAGCAAAATTGACAAAATTTTCAACACATCTTTGAAGTTCAACAAAAAAAAAGTTCTCATTAAAAATGAAATATTTTCAGTAGTAGAATCATAGGTGTGATGAGTGAAGGTTTCTTTTAGAAGATCAAGGCAAAACAAGAAAAACGTTCCCTTGTAGCCTGCAGAGTTCGTTGCGGCCTTCTCTGCTTTAGAGTGCAATTTGAGATTGATTCAGACATGCACGATGATTTAAATAAGCTCAGATATGGTTGTCGGTGAGTCATTTTAAAGGCTTTTGACATTAGAATCTGACTCTGTTAAATAATGCAGGTTAGGTGACCTATGGAATCATTATTTTGAGCACTATATTCACTGAATGCTACTTCAGTTCAGTAGTAAGTTCAATACTGCAACATACATATCTGTTAAGAAATTAGAAATTAATTCAGATTGTGAAATTAAACATTCGTACACTGACATACAAGATTCCCTACACTAATTACAATTAGAGGAGTTTGCGTAAGCATTTTTCCAATCAGTTTTTTGTAAAGCCTAATTGAGATGCAAAAAGTAGACCTCCCTTCTACACAGACACGTAGACATTTATTTATAAAAAAAAAAAAAAAATAACATTAACGCTCAGCTCTTGGTGTGGCTGGTTGGGGATTCAAAGGTTGTCTTAATACGGTTTACATTTACTAGCAGACAGGTGTACTATACAAAGAGAACAATTGGTCACGTTGTACATCTACACTGCAGAACAGCTTGCACGTGTTCGTCTCTCCTGGATAGAAAACGTCAATCCTCAAGGTGATCTGGAGGGTTTTCCTTTGGTTGTAGTTGTTGTTTTCCTTTTATGTATTGATTTAGCCCACCATCACAAGAAACGGGAGATGATGAGAGAAGGATACGTGGTAAACTGAGGGGTTTTTGTCATCACACTGGTGGGGTGATGTGAGATAGGAACTTGTACTTCCAAGTACAGTGGAGAAGTGTGTGTTTGTGCATTCAAGTGTTAACTGAATACGCAAAAGCTTTCTATATAAATTGTCTTTATGTCTTTCAACTTTGCCTATTATCAATAATAAATATTATATAACAAAAAATAATTTTAAAATTCTATAGCTATTTAGTTTAATTAGGTACAATTATTGACAACTAAATATATCATGACAAAGAGTACACAAAGCAGTAAGGAAAGGTTTTTATAGTCTTACAGCAACCAATTCCGTAAACAGAAAAATTACCAACTGAGACTGCAGGCTGCTGTAGAAATACAATAGTAAAAAAAATACATATTAAAGGGAACAGGATTGTACCCTGTGGATGACCTGCATTTGTCATTAGAGGCTGATACCTTAAGCCTCACAAAAAAATGGCCGAAGGCAAGGTTGTCCCCCATTTTATTTAAGAATACACTACTGCTTGGCTGCTAGATCGAATGGATTTAAAATGAAAACTATCCACACAGACTACCCCAGTTGGTTGGAGTATAGATTGCATTGATAAAGTAGAATATTTTCAACTACAGAGATTCCTTGGATGATTTCATGGCTTTTGAGAGATGAGGGGCGGCCATCTTAAGTGATCTGGACCGATGGCTTTTAAAGGATTTCGGCAGACTGTACGAAAAAAATAGAAAGTTCCCCAACTGAAGAACATTTGACACAAAGTAAAGCAACGATAATGTTCCCCTCAGAAAATAATGTTCCCCTCTTTCAGTAAAACCATGTGTTTGAACTCACCGTGCTCTGTTGCTGGATTGGCACTTAAGACTTACAGATGTTGAAATTAAAGTGTTTCTCCTGCCAGTTAATAACTGACAACTTATCTGTGTCACATTGTTCAATAAAGCACAGTTGTTGTATTTTGGAATAAAATTATGTTGTATCTTTTTCTTGTATTCTACCTCACCTTTCAATGCCTGTAGTTGGAGGGGTTGAGAGATGATAGACACTTGATTTGTCTTGCATCATCTTGCAGTCCCTTGCTGTCCAGATTGTTGAACATTGCACCATTAGACGGTTATGAACATTGCTTATACTCTAGGCTACTGCACAGTTATTCTATCATGACATGTGCCAGACATTTGACAGTCTGGTTGTAGAGCTTTAATGATAATAATAACAATAATGATAACTTTATGTATATAGGCCTTTCAAAACAGAGTTACAAGGTGATAAAAAAAGAGAATATAATTAAAACACTACATTCGCACAGTAAAATCAGATAATACAAATAACTAAAAATAAACTAAAAAACGTAATTAAAGGTGGAGGTGAAGAGAAAGCTTTAAGATAAAAGTGAGTTTTAAAAGGTGATTTAAAAGAGGAAATTCCGAGGTGGCCTGCTTTAGAGGATTAGGCTGGGAGTTCCAAAGCTTAGAGGCTGGAACAGCAAAAGCCAGGTCACCCTTGCTGCAGAATTTGGATTCTGGAACTATTAAAACGGCTCTGCTGGAAGATTTGTACGGTAAAAGCACATCGCAGTCATCAGAAGGCGCCAAACTATTCAAGGCTTTAAACACTAGGAGTAAAATCTTAAAATCAATTATAAAACTAACAGGTAACCAATGAATGGCTGCAAGGATAAGTGTAATGTGGTCTCTTCTTGTAGTACGAGTTAAAAACCTGGCAGCAGTGTTTTAAATCAATTGCAATCTTTGGATTTAGCTTTAAGGCAGTGTTAATTTCGTCAAAGCAATTGATGACGAAAAGATTAGTTGACAAAGTGTTTTTTTATTCTTATGTATTCATTTATTTAGTCATTAACGATGATAATGTGACAAAACATATGCATGATCATGATCCACAATATTCATTTGATTCAATAAAAGTGTTAACAAAAATTTGAAAAAAAGTCCTCTCACATTAGCTTGCTATTCTTTTGTGACACTTGACAAATCAAATCCAATGCTGTTGCGTTGCTGATTATGTTTTTCAAGAGTGGTTTGATTTGAATGATCCAATCATAAACATGCAACTGCTGTTGCACATTAGTTTATAATTGGTTAACAAAGTGCATTTTTTCATCCACTAGAACCAGATGCAGTCAGAATTAAGCTGGTTGGAAAAAAGGACTTACAAGTTGTCAAATACGTTGACTATTACGGCCCTGGTAACAGTAACACTTTTAATTAAAAGTGCCATTACATTTTAAACAATAGTCTTTATTAAACTGGGTGATATTCTCTACGCTATTTGTGGATGCTTAGTAACAGCCCGCTCTGTAGGAAACGTACCTGTTGCTCAGCCTTTGCTCTACAGAAAACATACCTTTGCAATATTTACCTAAAAGTCTTTCCCTATTCTATTCCTGTTTGCACTTCAAACACGGCTGGCAAGAAAAACATGCCTTTGGTTTTGGTATTTTTCCCTACTCTACTACTGCACGCTTGTATCAGCTCGCTCAGTAGGAAAAGTTCCTTTGGTTTCTTGGCATGATGCTCTTTACTTAGGCGCCCAAATTGGATCCCTATTTTGTATCCCCTGGGTACTCATTCCTGCTGTGTCTGACATAGATCCTTGTTTCCTTGGGCACTTTGGTTGATATTTACACAAATCCATGGCATCTGAATTGCTAATTTGCCATAATAGAGATTAAGTGCATAATGTTTACTACAATTTAATTCATCATGGCACTTCAAGGCTAAACATTTTTAATTGCCAGAATTTTTTATCACTAAGTTGTTCAAACGTAATTACTGTTTCTTGTCATTACTGGTTTTCGGAACTTAAAACAAGTTTAGTTGCAGACAATTATTTTTTAAGTATTTTGTGACTATTGAATATTGTAGCGAAGGTTACGCATAAATAGATTAGACTAACATCAGACCACCCTATTTGATCTTTCAATTAATTGGGGGAACTATAAATGACTGAACTAAAAAACTGAATTCGTACAACAGATGGTATTGGCTCTGTTGACTTCTGTTGGCAAGATATTGCATTGGCTGTGATTAGTTTCTGTCTTTGTGGATGCAGAGAGCCTTTGCTGAAATGTCTGCCACCTCTTCATGAAGCTTAGAACATGAATGTGTTCTTCTGGAGCGTTAGTCTTGATCTATAATTTTATAATTAATAATTTTGTAATTAATTTTATTATTCATAAAACATATGAATTCACACATGCCTATGACTAAATGTACTGTGCAAAGTGTGGGTCATGGGTTGTGGTGTACATTATTTAAAAACAATAGTTCTGTGTAATAATACACAATTAATTTTTAATTGAAGGACTCAAATAGCTACATGAGGCAAAACCACCAGCTGGCATAGCTAGGAAGAAAAGTATTGTGACACCTTGTTCATAGATAGAAGGCAGAAGGTGAAATGCTTTTATGGTCACTTTTTCTTCCAGAAACTGCTATGGCACTTTAGTGTATTGAACTGTGCTCTGGTGTTTGGAAATAATAACGACATTTTTCCTCTTTAGAAAATAAAAATAAAAAATAAAAAAATAAAATAAACACTTTGCAACTGATTTTTACTTGCCTATGCCTCTCTGTTGCTGTTGAGCTAAGACGTCATGATTTTATTTCTTTAGCAAGGCGTACACTTGTAACAATGCCCTTTAGAGCAAGCTGTTTCTAAACTGGACCACAATATCCAGTTTCAAATAAAAATTCCCGTTGATGATACTGATATGCCCCAAAGCATGATAAAGAGGCAGTGGAATTCTGTGTTAGACGACAACGCTGGGTTTGTCTATCAAAACTTTATTTCGTACTTTGTGTAAGTTTGATAATATAATGTGTTATGACAATGGAGAACATTTCAATGCAAAGACTTTGAAGTGACTTCATTCATTATTTGATCATTCATTATTTGAAGAGGCAATTCCTTTTGGAAAAAAAGGTGTGTATGACGCGTACCATTCTTCACTGTCTCTGAACTTTCACATTCATATTCCAAAAATATAGGATTTATTAAGATTTATTACAAGTTATAAGATAATGTTGGTCAGTTTGTCAACATCCATAAACTGTCCTGATCTTCAAGTGGTACCTACATTTTCACAAACCATTTTTACCAGGTCACTAAACCTTATAAGAAAAAATCTACCTTAATTCAATGTATGAAACACATTTGATCAACAGTAACTATTACAAGGAGTTGACAAGACCATGAAAATAGTCATAACGAGTAATTCAAGAGGCTTTCTTGCCAACATACATACTGACATATTTACAAACCAGTAAGGTGTGTAATTGATAGTTATTTGTACTTGGGATTACAAAGTGCCGCATTGTTATTTGATAAGATCCTAACTGACTAGATGTACTAATATTATTCAATAAGATGGCTTTAAATACGCTGAAGAACACAATTACATACGGCAGTTTAATAAAGATATGAAGCATAAATCCTTTGGTGTAGGGTTAGGGTTAGTTCATGCAAGGGGCAAGATTGCGCCTTAATGAAAAAGTTTTTATAGTGGATTATCTTACATTTATTACATGTATTTTGTCGTCAGTCATTTCTCCAGTAATTATTCTTACTATGTGTTGTAGCTTAGGCTTCCAGATAGTATCAAATGTTACCCAATCATCTGGCGAGACAACAGAAATCTGGACAGACAAAACGGGATGTACAGAACTAGTCTGAAGGTCATCAAAATTCAGTATTTTTATCAATGAAATGTATTTTGAAATGGCATATATAGAGCAACATTACACTAAATTGCTTTGGACGTTTATCTTGATGCGCTTCAAAAAAACTGAATTGAAATAAAAAACGTATTATGGTGTGCATTTTGGCTTACAAGTGCAAAGGGGGAGGGGGAGCAAGTGAGAAGGGGAGAAAAGCATCTTGTCTCTAGCAATTCTGAGACTGAATAGACAGACATGAGTTGTGTCTGGACTTGATCATTACCAAAATCAAAATCTCTAAAATGGGTCGAGGTTCATTACATGAAGGTGAAGCTCTGTGCGAGAGAGAAAAATGCCCCCTGCTGATATTGTTTTGTTGTCTTGGGATAGCTTACAATCCATAGTTCTGTGAGCAGAGAGCATTTGTGGGGAACTTAGAGTGTCATATGTATCAGTGATAGCGAAGTTTGTATGTACTGCAATGTTATTGCCACTGCATGTTTCCAATGACCGGACAACTTCAAAGATTTTTCTGTGTGGTTATCACAGAAGTTGTCAAAAAAACATCCTACCCAGGACAATGGTGAATTAATGGTTGAATCTAAGTGAAGCATGGTAAGCTGTATCAATTATATGCAGTGCAGAGGCATGCATATATAAAGATCTCCATAGTCCATCACAGGTAAAAAAAAACTACATCAGGCTGGTCTTTTTTTGACATCAAAAGAAAAACCTAACATGTTTCTAAATGAAAAACTTAATTCAATCCCAAAAATTTTTTCACAAAGTACTGTTTGCGGCTTCATAGCAACGGAATTATCCATCAGAATTCCCAGATATTTATAGGAATGCACCTTCTCAATGACCAAAGAATATACTGCTTTTGTTCATGTAACATAAATTCACTTTATTTTCACTGCTTTGTAAATACACTGAAATTTATGGAAGTTTTCTTTTTACACTTTTGACATGGAGTCATTGGATACCAGGAGGCAATATGAAAGTATGAATGAAGAGGAAGCCCCATTTGACCTCAGATACAGTCTGAATTGTGACGCAAGACAAAAGTTCATGACCACTATAAGCACTGAGGCGAGCTAATGAGAACACAATGGCCTTGTTGAGGTTGGCATGCATAGTTTTAATAGTTTGGCTTCAAGTCACCGCAACCCTTTTAGGACTCCTAAATGAAACACATGGCCAATCCCAGAGGAAAAATTCTATGCCTCTTTGTTGTCTAGGAGCAATACATTAGTTCTTAATCTTGCATTTGTGCTCGTTTGTTTCTGACTTCTTGCTCCGAAAAGGCCTCTTAAGAGCAAAATAAGGAAAGTAAAAGAGAACTTGATTTTGAGACTTGGACAAGCTTTGACTGATATATAAATACTTGTCATAAATACTTGGAGACACAAATGAGACTCATTAGATACAATTCTAAGGTCTCATTACTGCTCAGTTTAAGACCATTTCTCCTGAAGAAATTTTGAGAGGTAAGAGACAAGGCTTAAAGTCTCATTTAAGTATCACAAATGTCCCATTTGTGTCTAGGAGAAAAAAAGAGACACTAATGTTATCTCGTTTTGGGATTTTGCTTACCTATGGGATTAGGCCAGTTTGTTGATGCACATACATGTGGCCCACAATGCAGCCATCCAATGCAAATTCCTTAAGTAATGGAAGGTAGTGCCTTAACTTTACTTGAAAAATAAGAAAACACACAGTGTGATCACAAACACTGTAGACATTTATACAAGCTTTGAAAAGTCTGATTATGGGATTGATGGGAAGGATTTACGGTTCACACCTCTTAAAATGGGTTTACTACTTTGGCCTTTTCTACAAGGTCATCTCTCACTTCTTGCATCATTAATTGACCTATGGTCAGTTGTTCAGTGTGAAGTCAGTTAATTCAGTTTTCAGTGTTTCACAGACAAATTTAACGCTGCGCCCCGAATAAATAAATGTTAATCAGCCCTGTCTGGCACACTGCTAAGACACTAAGTGTTGGTTGTAATTACTTATTCAGACATGCTTTGTTACAATGAAAGGTCAAGTGATAGAGAATCTAAATCGATTTAGATTCAAGACAAAATGTTTAGAGAGGAACCCATGTGCTTATAAGTGATATATCTGTATCTGTCTTCACCTGCACCTATGCAACATGGAGCATTCAGTCTTTTTTGTCAAGGTTAACCAAGTTTTGTAACCTAGCCAGAACAGATGGTAAAATGATTTACATGATTTGTAATCTATGTCCCCATTGCTCAAGAGGTGTGTAATTGTAACATAATCTAGGAGTAATGAGAATGAGAAAGGAAATAAATAAAAATAGAAAAGAAAAAATAAACCATCTATCACAATTTATTTCCTCTGGTAGATATTGAGAGACACCAAATATACTGTAAAAAACTCTTTAGGTTGATTTCAACATATTAAATCCTATATTCAAAATATCTTTGACATGATGGTTAAATTCTCCTTCCTAAAAACATTAAGTTGTTGCAAAGCCTTATAGCAGTGACCGTTTCTCACCATTTAGGTATTTGTCAAACTCCTAAAGCTTAAGAGCGCGATAAGTAGAGGTTGCCATTTCGCACTCTCAAACAAATAGCTTTAACTTATAATCGGCTACCCGCAGGATGTCTAAAAACAGACGCCTGCATAAAATATCAACAAAACGAAGTGGGTGAAAAAATTACTTGTCTTTGTGTAAAGACTCCTGGGCAAGGTCTGCAAACTTGAAGGGCTATGCATGCAAATCGATAGATAGCACAGAGTTATTGCATGGGTGCTAAGCAGCAACCACATAGGGATCAGTCATTGATCCCTCAGCTAGTCCTGAAACATGTAGGGACACCCTGTTATAATGTTTCCCCATAACTTCTCAGTGAGTCATCAGAAGTAACAGGCACAAATTAAAGATTGCCAACCCATTCAAAGACACATGGTCAAATAATTCAGACCCCTTTGAGACCCAGAGCCATGTCTTTCGGCCCCCTGATTTTCCTAATCATAACCTCATATGTTCATGTTGATCCAAAATTAAATTAATATGATTACTTCTTTTACAAATGATTGATCAAGCTGGTCACATCTCAATTAATCTATTCAGATTCAGATTCAGATTCAGATTCAGACAGCTTTATTGATCCCAAGAACGCAATTCATTTGCACTTGCTCAGTTCATACATAGGAATTACTCAGACAAACAAGTAGTGATACAAAGTAGTTATATGTCAGATGCCAAACGATCATCCTACATAGGTCAGTACAAGGAAGACAACAGACACAACAACGAGCATCAGCAAAAATAAAAAATATAAAAAATACATGTCAAAGTTCATATAAATAGAGTTCGTAACACTCATTTACAATGGCTACTGTCGGCGTTTACTGTAATAGTAATAATATTTACTATGCCCTTGAGGTGTTGGAACGTGTGTGTGTGTGTGTGTGTGTGTGTTTGTGTGTGTGCGCGCGCGCGTGTGTGTGGGTGAGTGTTTGCGTGCGTGTTTTGAACTTATATTGTAATAATGTGTAATATATTTCTGACTGTTGATGTATTTGTTGTTTTTACGTAGACTTCTGCATTTCCAAGCTACAAGGTGACGAAGTGGATTTTTGCGTCAGTGAGAGCAATAGGTTCCCCTATTGGAACACTCTACTCATTCAAACGGAGCTGATACCAACGACATGTCCACTGCGTTACACAAACCCTTTACCTTCGCAATCAGCACACATAACTTGTAAACGTTGCTCAATCGAACAAACTAACTTCTAAATGTTCAGTTCACGTTTTGAAACACCGGTGTCCTTGGAGAACGCGGAATACTAGCATTTGTTTTAGTTTGTAGGTATTGAAAGTGATCACCATCATGCAAGCGTATGCTTCAGTTATCTTGGTTTATGGAGTATCGGGTAAGTTGCTTTATCCAATAGGGAAAGAATATTTACGATGTATCTACAATTTTGTGAAATATATTTATTTTTCTAAATCCTTAAGCTACTGATACAAATTTTAACTTGTCATTTTTAATGTTTAGATTTGGGATGGTCTACAACATAGCCTAATATGTTAATGCGATACTTTTTTTTTCTGTTGTCAGAAAGTAATTGTCTTACCTTACTAAGTAAGAGTTCTGAATTATAACAAATTGGAAGTGCATTATAGAATAGGGTGGTGTTGATGTCTAACAACAAACAAGCAATTGCATTGTGCATTTAATTACATCAGGCTTTGTACAAAAAAAATAATAATAATTAAAAAAACTAACAATTTGGCTTCTTCAACTTACAGCAAGCCTGGGTTGCGCAATTTACAAAAGATATAATGTTGACTTGCTTCTTCTCTTGGGTCACTCACTCTGCTTTGCTAAATTAACGGGAAATTATATTATAGATCACTTGCAAATGTGCAATGAGCATTTCTAAAATTCAAACATAGTCCGCAGGTGCCCTTGAAGATAAACTTCAAGTGGAAGGGCTGCAGGTGGTTGTTTTAGCAGGAATTGGTCATGAATTTTGATGGCAGATGACTGGAAAATCTCACCATCGAAATCCTCAAAAACTTGCATCAACATTTTGTGACCATGACCATACTGAACTGGATCGTCCTATAAATCGTCCACTTTAACGGTTCAACTGATCCTGACATTTGGGGGAAATAAGAATGCGCTGACTGCGACATTGTTAAAACCATGCATACAAGATTTTCACTTGATAGTCTGCACCAGAGCCATATGGACAGAATAGAGAATATCTCCATATGGATCTGGTATGCACACAAAGCTGAATATGGATGCCTGCCAACACTTACAAGGCAAAAATGTTTTGCATATGTTTGCATATGCATCAGTTTTGCATATGATTTTGAGACACGTTAAGATTAGGCTATATGTTTCAATGCTGACGGTATAAGCCAGGGAATTCTTTTGAAAGGTTGTTTGTATTAACTCCTCCATCATGACTGACATTTCTGTGGTCCATATGTGGGGGCTGGAAATACAAACAAGTCAAATGCAGCCTCTAAGCAACAATAGGTTATGAAACCACTTGTAAATCAGATGCAGCAAAGGAATACAGATTTGCATCCAGATATCCACCTGTAGGCCTCTAATTCATGCAAAATTGAGGCAAAAATGTACAGATAGAACAATACAAATAATACACACAACTTAAATAAATATAATACAAATTTATATTACATTTTATATAAATATAAAACGTGTTTGGAGGCTCTTTCTCAATCCCATCAGGAATGGTACATCGATGCCTTTCAGTCAGTTCCTTTGGTGCAAGGCAGCTTTAGGGAACAGCCAATTACATCCTCTACAGCCTGACCAGACATGGATGAGTAGAAGATCTAGGCCAGCCCAGAGCGAACGGACGATCATATCATCGTATAACAATTTTTGCCCCAGGCTTGCCTGACCAAAAAGGATTGGGAGGAGAATGGCTTCCTGTTAGAATAAAGTTGCAATGACGCATTTAACTCCACAGGTAAAGCACGTAATGGTGTGCCCTTACTGGATAAACGTTTTTCTCTAAGTTTCCTTTCTGATGTTCAAAATATTTTGCTCAATTAAGTGGCATGTTCAAAAATAAAAAGCAAATAATAACGGCAAACGTAAGTTTATATTTTCAAACCAATGGAAGAAATATCTCATTTAGAGACTGTCAGTGTGCCATGATTATACATGCGATGACTTTGATTACTATGATGTTCTTAAATGTAACACTCTAAGCCCAGAATAACACCAGACAGGGAAGAGCGACCTCTTATTTTATTCCTACAGATTCAATGAATGTTTACAAAATGTTTCTGTATTTATCTCTTCACAGTCATGTGTTTCCATATTGATAACATTGTTAACAATCCTCAAGCCTCTAGCAAAGCATGCACCAGTCGGAGGTTGAACAGTAAGGGGGAGCACATGAATTGAGAATGTGCTCTGAGATTGTTTTTATTCGAGTATCAACTGTGTCTTTGAGCTCGAGGTGTTAGATGCCAGCATGCTGCCACGCTCAACAGCTTAGTCACAGACGTGCAGAGGGAAGTGCCCTTGACACGTGCTGGGAACCATCTGAGGAGTAAGTCAGTGGTGACTTCAAGCTCGATATGACTGGTGGCAGAGTCATCGAGGAAGTCTGAATGATCCAATTGAGCTCAGCAAGCAGCTGTGTCACGTGGTGCAGCTGCCAGTGCCAGCAGATTGACAGACGGTGGGGTCCAAACACACCTCTGCAGATTCACCTTGGGAGCTTACAAGTTAACCTCATTCTTCTCTCATGGGTGGCTTTCATGGTGTAGGCCATGCAGACTGGGGAATGCACATTTTTGCCCATACCATGTCAGCATACACAAAACTAGAGTTGAGGTTGTGCTTTAGAGCCACAGTAAGGTATACACAGGCATTGGGAAAGGGATGCAAAACTCTGTCTTGACCATGTCCTTGGCAAAGTCTTTGTAATTTTTCCTATTTGTGCGATTTTCTAACAAGCTAAATAACTCGAGTAGTTTGGAAAATACATTTAAAGGTAGTCAAATGTGGGTCTACTTTGGAGATTTAACTGAGATCCTTTCTTAATGAGATGTTTATTTCAAATGCTTCATGGAAATCTATATGGAAAACATCCTCATCCCATGGCGATGGTAGTCAGGAATTTAAAGGGCTGCTTATGTGTCATCAGCTCATTGTTATTGGGTTAAAAATGTGATCCGCTTGTGGGTTTTTAAATGGAAACACATTCAGTATTCCACAGTGCACATAGTTGTGCTTAAAATTGAGGCTGTGATGTGCGTTTCAGACCAATTTGAGCTTGAAAAAAAATAAATTCAATTTTAGCCTATTTACATCCATATTGATTGCAAAGGCAACTAACCCAAACCGTGTTCTGACTTAAATAGGGTTTCTTGTCTGTGTAAAAATTTAGTTGTCTCAATGGGGTACTCCTTTATTCAAAGACAATTTAAGTTATTTAATGTTATTTAGAAGCTACTCAATTAACTCTTCCATGCAAATTTTGCATTGCATTGCTAACATATTGACTATTTCATTCAGATATACTTATTTGGTCTTACTTTTTGTCTAGCAAAAGATTTAATCATACATGTCAGAATGGTTCAATGGCAAGGAACTGGAAGCCATCTAGCACAGTGTACAGAAAAAATGATTTTAAGTGTTGCCAATATGCCAGTAAAACCTTTTCTGCAACAGCTGTCTTGTTTAGTTTGCTATTAATAGTATTATGTAATTTCGTTTTTTATTTTTTATTCTTCATCAATAATATATTTGTAAATTTGAGTTTACTGGATTTCAGTTGAAGGGAGATTCTGATGCTGTGGACAAGCTGCTTTCTTTTGGTCCAGTTGCTTATGCTGTAATTCAATGGGGAGGATCTGGGCAGCCATTGGTATTGACTACATGTTAAGTCTTGCTTTGATGGCGGCTTCTGCAATATCCTTTCATCTCTTGGCCCTTGGTTAATCTTAGCATGAAGGTGGCCTATTTAACTGATTTGATTGATTCACTACCTGTGACATAGTATTGAACAGCTCAGGCCTGCTCGTTTGCTAGGTTTAATGGATGGCTGAAGTTGGACCCATATTGAAACTCTAGGACAAATTAGTGAACTGATATTGGTTTGGAACATCTGAAATAATTTCCTCTCCCACAATCTCTGTCCTTCAAAAGCTGATGTCAGAAAAGATTAATGTCTTTTTTGAGCGACGTTACATTGGATGCTGTCTTTTTGGATGATTCATTGTCTTTATACTTTGTCATACTGTTTGTTGTATAATAATTCCATCGTTGCTTGAAAAAAAACTTGATACGTGACGCAGGTTAACTGTCCAATTAGATGGCTCTAAATTTTCCTTTTTTTACATTTAAAACACTGGGAGTTGTTATAGATATAGAGAGATTCCGAATATAGGGAAATCATTCTCAAGACGTTGAAACTTCTATATCATAAAACGTATGCAAAATGTTATCTTGCCTGTGAACAATCAACTATGTTGGAGCAGTTGTTCTTGAAAATGTGTTGATAACAACCCATGCATACAGTATATGGGCATGTACATTGGAAGTATTTGCAAGGATGTGTTTTTCAGCCAAATAAAAACCCCTGCTATTATAAACCCTTGACTATATTCTGAAAGATAGACCTATAAATTACCATACAAACTAAACATTGCTGAATATTTCATATTTTCTCTATATTCGTAATTAATTGGTATCAAAGAATTGATAGGGAAAAAAAGCTGAAGTGGACAAAATCATCAAGTGCTTCACTGACTGATGAAACCACGAAGATCCTATTAGTAGCTGTAAGATATGTTTACTCTTGTCTGTTTTTTTCAAAGACTCTTGTAAGTCAAAATAGAAAATCTTTAAAACTGTGTTCTTGTTCTTGAAATTTTAGTTGTGGTTACCACATTCAACATTTCTGAAGACAAGGATAACTGCCCGCTTGGATATTTTCCCTGCGGCAATCTGAGCATGTGTCTCCCCCAGCTTCTGCACTGCAACGGTGTTGATGACTGTGGAAACCAAGCTGATGAAGAAAACTGTGGTGAGTCTTCTGGTCATTTATTTATACGATGTTGCACTCCAAACTGCATTAAATTTACATACTTAACTCTGCTGGAAGTGTTGTTAATAGAAAAAAAACTAACCAGGATGTATCAGTTGTTGTTTTTTTACCCTTAAACCATTGTCCTTAACAAGAACATCCAGAAGACTGCAACTATACCTGTGTATTGTTTTATGTGGAAAAATTAGTAGAATGTGGAATTCACTTGTTGTTGGGAATGGTGAGAGGAAAGATAACTATAGCATGACTCAGCGCCTGTACGGATAGAAACAATCCTTCATTGTCAGAAACACCTAGCTTTTCTTCAGATCCTGATCTTTGCATCCAACCTCGCTTGCCCGTATGGAACTCAGTCCGCTTGATAAATCATCAAATACAGTGAGGTATCACTCCAAATAGGTACACCAAGTATCAAAGACTGGTAAAGGTCGAAGGAAAAGCCTTTTGCTAGGAAAGGTCAGGAAATATGCAATCACTTCAAGGTTGTTCAACTACATCAAAGTAAAATTGAGCTTAATCGATTGACTGAGAATGTAAAAGTCATTGCTAGAATTATTTATCAATTCAGACTCTTTTGGGAGATAAGAAAAGTAATTAACAAAGAGGAATATTTACACACAAATTCTAATTATTCTAATTATTTGAATGTGAAGTGAATAGCAAAACAAATTGATTGATTGATTCACAAAATGGCAAACCCTAAGGTAATAAAACACAAACACTTATTTGAATCATAATATTGTTATTTCTGTCCCTTACACAAATATTGTGGAATTCATCCACTGCTGGAGATTGGGGTGAACATTCCTACGGCGACCCTGGTTGGGTAGCCGTTGTTATTTGGTAGACCTCCAAGTAACACAGATACAATTCATGTGACCTGGAATTTGGTGAGCTACTGAGCAAATGAGAAAGTAGAGGGAGACACAATACAAATGTCTCAGGGAGATGAGTTGAATAAGTGAAAAATATTTGCCTTTACTTCAAAGTGCTTCACTCTGTCAATCAGTAGCACAAACTCTGTTGTTACTGCTGTTAGAGTCCTATGTCATTCTGCTATTCTGGTATAATATTGAAATCTTTTTCCTGCTGCTTAGTTTTTAGCTGTATTTTGTATAAAATAACTAGATCAATACTGTATTTGAATTAGTGCTAGTGCTTGACTTACCGACCATGAAACATTTTTGGGAAGAGATTTTACAATCCCACATAGCAAAATTAGTTTCTAATATTTTCGGTTGACAATTTGCATATCACCTAGTAAAATAGTGTTTGACCATTTATTCTGATATCTGTCTTCAGTCAGTTGAAAGCTTCGATGTGCTGGTTTATCATTTGAAGAACGTTTAAACATGTATATTTTTAAATTTTGAATACATAGGGTATTCAACAGGTGTATTTTGTGAATACATATTTGCATTCAACTATTCCAATTTCCTGAAGGTCAAACCGCTGAATATCAATAGATGGTACTCATCAGTTATGAAAGTGTCTATTTCATAATATCATCTCCTCGCAAGCAACAAAAATGACTCCTAAAGTTTTTAGCCGATACAGAAGAAATAGTCACAAGTTGCTGGTCGTTCTTCTTGTGCCTTATGAAGCCATAGTAACAGGAATGTTTGATCTCTTGTCAAGTAAGTGAAGCAAGAAATAGGAAAATATGGTAGAGCGCAACATCTGCATACCAAGCAAACAGCATAAGCTTTATGTAATTTCAGGTTTACTGCTTTTATTTGGATACTATGCTGTAGATTGCTTGTAGCAGATGTGACTCCTTGAGCGTTGTGGCCCTTTTATGGGATTGATTGTGTGAGAACAAAAAAGTACCTCTCACATTTCTGTCTTCTATCAAAACCGAGCATTGCAAATATAACTGAGCTCTGGTAAATAATCGTCACTGTCATTGATTTCAAGTAGACCATTTAGATTGTTCTCACAAATATGTTGCAACCATAAAACAATTACTTTTTGTTCATCTGTTTAGTTAAATTAGTATTCCCAGATTTTTAGTACCCTTAAATCATCCTCTGGTCTCAGAACTAGATTCTTTGAATGCTGATCAGGATAATAGTTTTGAACACCTGTTCATTATATAATGAAATGTAAAAGTTGTAGTTGGTGGCCAAATTACATTGTATATTAAAGTTGGATAAGAGAAGCACTGATTATAGGATTCCAGTAGGAACTATTCAAGTATGTTGATAATATAATATGTTCAAATATTATTGTTATCTCTGTCCTTCCTTTCTGTGATGAAGTGGTTTAAAAAATCTGACTTTTTAACTGAGCAGAACCTTAGCTATTACAACTCTTTCAGTATCTCACTCATTAAATGTTAATTTAGCTGAGGTAGGAAGCATATTACCATTACCAAACAGCCAAGATGGCTGTGGAAATATTCAGGAGATAAATCTCCATTACAGACGAGGCCAGTAACGTGATAGACATTTCTCATTAAATTATCTGTCTAGGAACAGACAGCAAAACGGTTAGATAAATACTGTGGTTGAAAAATGCATACATTTATAATAGTGTTTAACTTGTGCCAGAGACTAGATTTAGTGGAAATCACCAGCAAATGTGGGAATCAAGGCCAATGTGTTTAACCCAAGGTGTCCTCATTTGCTGAACATTGCTACTTTCTGCAACTTGTATAATTGAATACTGAAAACCAATAGCTCAAAGAAAACGGCATTAATAAACTTATTTGCCTACTAAATAATAAAGACCAAAGCAAGAACGGTCGGCCCAGTATTCAGTGCATTGCACATGCTGTTAGATAGTCCTGGAAGATACAGTACATTCTGTTTTAGTAAACCTGCGTTGCTCACGCTCCATTTTGTTGAAAAAAGTAAAGATCCTTTCATTTTCACCTTGGTCAGATGTGCCGTACTGCCCTTCAGTTCAGTGCCACAAACCAAAAAAATGCTGATTGTTTTCATTTAGACATTCTGTGTGTGTGTCGCAATGGTTGGGTAGCTCAGCAAAGGAACTTGAGGATTAGTTGCAGCAGCCACATGAAAGATGGCGGTGGGCTTATCAGCGGGCAAAATGTTCAACTCATTTCCATTCTGAGCAAAAGTGTATGTATTTTTTGTATGGCAGACAGAGGGTGTGGGGAAAAGGAGAGGGAGAGTTTATAGAGAGAGGGTAGGAGATATTGTGGGAAAACTGAGGTACAAAGAGAAGATTATTATAGAGGGCGAGGTATAACTTTTAACTCGCCTTTAAGGTGGGAGTTTGAAAACCCACAAACATAAAATCTTCTTTGTCCGTATTTAAACTTAACGGATTTAACAATGGTATGGCTCTTCATTTGTCTGCATTGCTTGGTCATTGTTCAGTAGGCTCTGCTTTGATGGACATTACATTCTTTTGTTTGTAATTTAAATGTTTCTGTGTTTTAACTTGCCCATCAATTGCACACATGATGTGCGCTTTCTGTTTGACTCCATTGTCCAGGGACACAAGTGTATGCGATAAAGATTGTAAGGATGTCAATCAGTACCACAAAAAAGTAAGAAAAATAAAACAATTAATATGCTAATAAAAGCTCAAAGTGAAGAAGTGGGCATGGCTAAAAATAGCATGTTTTGACTAAATATTGAGATGATCAACGCCTTCATTTCTTGAACTATGCAATCTGCTGCAAAACCTGCTTGATATTTCACCCACACATTGTACTTAATTATACTACTATAGTACTATAATATAACAAATAAGGTATGTCAAAACAGCTTGTTGCAGCTGATGCTTTGAGGTCTCAGATGGTGGTGGGGACCTCAGATTGCTTTCTCTCGCTGACATCAAAGGACCACAAATAACTTCACATTTCAAAAGCGGGATACACTGAAGGGCACTGTAAAGTTGTAAAAACATAATAAATAAATAAAAACGAATCTAACTAACAGTGCCTTTGAGCACAGTCATCATAGTTAATGTCATTGGGTGACCTAAACACAGAATCCTCTTAGTTTGGAAAAGTTCAAACCACACACAATTTCATAAAGTTAATTGGGTTTACTACGTTCTTTGGTTACCACATGTAGTTCACACAACATGGTCCTCTCTCTCTCTCTCTCTCTCTCTCTCTCTCTCTCTTACACACAGTCAAGCACCAATAAACCATGATGAATCATGATGTGCTTCTTAAAAAAAGCTCTCAAACAGCATGATCATAAAACACTTTCGAGATGGCAATCCATATGTAGGAGTGCCATATACATTACTATATTGTCTTGTATGAAAAAACAATCTGTTAAGCCTGGAGCCATTACTGTTACATCATATAGATATGAATCATTCATGACAAATATTGAATTATATTTCACAGTGCAATGAGCAGTGATTGCGTATATCTTATTCACAAAGCCCAGGTGTGTCCAATTGTTGCTTTGCCGGAACGACCTATTTTGGAATCTTTGTTCCTTTTAAAATTGCCTCTTGGGAAATTCAGTTGCCGTTTTAAAAGCAATAGAGATGGTGTGTGTGTGTGTGTGTGTGTGTGTTTATATCTAGGTGTATGTACATGAGACGCCTCTGAAACCTCTAGATAGAAGAAGGATCAAGGCCATCTGGTCATTCTCAGTGTAGGGTGATGCCACCCTCATGTATATAATCTGCAGTCTCTGCATTAGCGTTTATATGCTGTCTGTCACCATTCCAGGTCTCTAGCTCTGTTTTCCCAACATGTGATGTGTAACAGCATGTAGTTATCACACCCAATCCTACATGCTAGCATAGAGGATGTTGATTCAAAGCATAAGCATACTGTCATAAAACACTTTTGTTCCAGAGAACTTTAAAAAAAAACATACTTTTGTCACTTTTATTATGATTAAGTAAATTACTTTTTTTTCTGGCCAAAGAGTAAATTGTGTTAGAGAACAACTGTGGTTTGTGATTTGTAGACATAGTGTAGACATATCTTTGCTAGACACTAGACTGTGACAGCCAGATTGGAGCATGCCCCCACATATATTTAGTCTAAGCATGAGTTGTCTGACATTAGCATGCAGAAATATATTTCATTTTGATCATCTGCTCTGATAAGATACTCCTCAGTACTGCCATTGACAAATGGTCTGACAGATCTTTGTCTGGCCAGGTAATCTGCATATCATTTTATCTGTTATTTAAATATAACTTATAAGGATAACAGTTTCCCACTTTTGAATATGTAAAGTATAGAATATCAAAAGTATATATAAAAAAATATTAGAAAGGGAAGGTTTTCCAGAAAAAGAAAATTCCCTTACTTGCTCCTGGAAACGTGGATACTATAGGACAAGTTATTCGGAGCAGCTGCCATTTCAATCAAGAGGATAACTTGCCATCGTATCAGTTAGAGCACATTTTCTATTCCCAATTAAAGCTTTAGCATCTCGCTAATTGTTAGAGTAATTAAATAAAAGTGTGAGGCCAGGGATGCCTCCGCAATCTACTCTGACAAAGGCCTGAAACGGTGAAGATGAGAAGAGACATTACCAGTGAAGTACTATTGATTTAAGGCTGGGCACAAAAAATAAATCAGTGCATGCCATGATGGTTGTTTTAGTGTCTGGTCACCGACGCGAAAAATGTATTCTGAGCTTCTTCTACTTGTGACGGATGAGATTGATGATGCATCAAGGTGAAAAACACTGGCACCCCCCTATAGGTGGAGAGGTGCCTTCAAAACACGACACATTGTCTTTGTTACCGTAATTACTTCTCTGTGACTAAAATGGTGAACGTGTTTTGCATTAAACTTGAGGTGGTGGTTGAGACTTGACTTTTTAAGCCATGCTCCATTTGTCAGTGTTCTTTCCATTCAAATGTTTTAAACAAATGCCAAGTGCTCTTGTGGATTTCAGAAGCATTTCTCATTGAAGTTAAGTACCAATAAATGAATGCTAGGTTAAGTGGAGAACATTGTGACTTTGTGATATGTATGACTTAATGCAGGAGTAACATTTTGGGTTGTATACAATGAGACAGTGGAATGTAAAAATGATTGTTTTATTTATTTTCCCAGGAGATAACAACGGTTGGCCTCATCTTTTTGACAAGTACTTTGGAATACCTAACTATGATGTCGGAACCAAGTCCAATGCTTGCTGTGAGTATATCATGTAGCTGCTCGATTGTTTACCTTCACAATGCTGGCATATAAATATACTCTCTCTTCGTATAATTAAAATAACTAAATAGTTTTGGGTATTGCATAACACGGTTATTCTAGGTTTAGGTTTCTCTAACACTCTCTTTTCCTGTATTCTGATATGGTAAGGATGATGATATAGGCTTGTTAGGATTTAATGTGTAAGAATATAATTTGTTCTCTGTTAACAATATTATGGCAATTTAGGAGTTTTGAGATAGTTTTGTATATTCCCCTTTAACCATATTTATTCCAGAGTGCATTGGTAATTGAGTACTGGAGTAACAAGTTGTATCTTGTTAGTCCGGACTGAGGTGAATAAAATAACTTCTCAACAGGCAGGTCCGCAATCTATCCAGATTTTCCTCTGCACAGCTCTGACAGTGTTGCAATTATCCTCCCCCTTTCAAATTTGACAAGTTTCACGCAGTTCTCTCTGTTCTTGTTGGCCTAATAATACTACTAATGTAATCCTTTGAAAAATGATCAGTGGGCTCAGCCTTAGGGATAGGGTAAAGAGCTCGGTCATCCGGAGGGAGCTCGGAGTAGAGCCGCTGCTCCTTCGCGTCGAAAGGAGCCAGATGAGGTGGTACGGGCATCTGATTAGGATG
>JAVQIZ010015914.1:0-28424 GCA_036023535.2 Galaxias brevipinnis | reverse complement strand
GTCTGTCTGTCTGTCTGTCTGTCTGTCTGTCTGTCTGTCTGTCTGCCTGTCTGTCTGTCTGTCTGTCTGCCTGCCTGTCTACCTGTCTGTCTGTCTGTCTGTCTGTCTGTCTGCCTGCCTACCTGCCTGCCTGCCTGCCTGCCTGCCTGCCTGTCAGTCTCTCTGTCTGCCTGCCTGCCTGCCTGCCTGCCTGCCTGCCTGCTTGTCTGTCTGTCTGTCTGTCTGTCTGCCTGCCTGCCTGCCTGCCTGCCTGCCTGCCTGCCCGCCTGCCCGTCTGTCTGTCTGTCTGTCTGTCTGTCTGTCTGTCTGTCTGCCTGCCTGCCTGTCTGTCTGTCTGTCTCTCCTCCTGCGTTTCCTTCGCTCCTACAGTCTGTCTGTCTGTCTGTCTCTCCTCCTGCGTTTCCTTCGCTCCTACAGTCTGTCTGTCTGTCTGTTTCTCCTCCTGCGTTTCCTTCGCTCCTACAGTCTGTCTGTTGCGTCCTTCTCTCCTCCTGACTGCCTGCATTAGGCTCTCTCCCCCTGCGTGCTTCAGACCCACGCTTCCGGCTGTTCTCCTACACACCTCTCCTGAACTGTCTGATTTGTTTTCTCCCGCTGCCCCGGCAGATGATGCTCAGGGTGACAACCGGCTTATGCAACACTCTCTATTATTCATTTATGTCAATGACTCTCTCAAGTTTCCCCTTGATCCCTGAAAGCCCTCCTCCCTGGTAATGCCCTTTGGATTGGACCTGAAGGTGCCCCTCTTGCTGCTTCACCTTAACAGAATAAATACATTCATAAAAAGCAAAGGGATGAATACGTTTTGGAACTTACACAGTCTCCTGCATGTGTGCATGGCGTATAAGCTTTCAGGACCAAGATTAAGACACTCACTATAGGCACTTGCCATTGTGCAGCATTTCTACCTGACAAAGATTTGAACACTGACTGTAGTAAAATTGGCCAACATTTGTTGTTACAATGTCAGAGCAAAAGGAGTACTAACGAGCAAGGGACTACAAGGTATGCAACTCCCTCTGCTGGAGATACTAAGCCACAACAACCACAACACAGGTTTTCTTAGGTTGCGACTAAGTTTGATTTATTTTAGTGGTGTGAATGTAGTACCCACTCTCACCACTCCCAGAATAACACATATTACATAAACCCATATGAAACTCAAAGCTATTGTCCCTGTCCCTTTGATATCAGTCTCTATATAGCTTAGAGCTAGTGGTGAAATATTGTCAGACTTAAGTATGGTCTGTATGTTTTCTATTAAATAAATTAAGACATTATTTAATCCTAAAGATAGACAGGTAATATTTGAAGAAGTGTCAACAGAGATAGATTCAGCTTGAAGACATCATAACGAACCCTTGTTGGAAAAATAATCTGCTGACTACTTAATAGTTATCTAACCAAGTGTTTGGAATGCCATAAAGACCTGTTTCAGCAATGATTATTCCCCTGATCAAAGTCCGCTGATACGTCACACAAATAAATACCTCTGAAACCTGAGTGACGTCACAACCAAAACAAAAACTATCGTCTATACAATGGAATCAACTTAGACTTGAAAGGTGCAATGTTAAAAAAATCATTATTGCGTTAGTTAAATACCCGTTTAGAGATGTAAAAAGTATTACATATTATAATACCAGTCTTAATTGTTCATTTTTTAAATGTTTCGTTGTTATTTACAAAAGTAATGCTTGTAGAGTATTGTTCATTATTTTTTCTTCCTGTGGTCTCGCAATTGGCCCCTCTCTCTCTCTCTCTCTCTCTCTCTCTCTCTCACACACACACACACACACACACACACACACACACACACACACACACACAAACACATGCACACATATGTGTAAATATATATACAGAGTCAATGTTATTAAATAAAATTATATAAAAATGTCTAATGTCAGATTAAGACTTCTGGGCAGGGGAAGGTGTCAACATGCAATCCAGACTAAAATCTTGCTGCGGTCTCTTCATCTATGGCTGCGGCCTGACTCGTGCTTGGATTCTGGTGGTGATGTGGAAGCTCTGGGGAGCAGGGCCCTCCTGGTCCATTCGTAGGCCAGAAAAAGAGCTCCGTTGGAGGGGAAGGCTCGTATCACTGTGGGGGTCAAGCCATAGTACAGTGCAGGGACTCCTGGTGAACAGGGAAACACAGTCAATAGACAACACAAACACGACTGTTAAACAGGCAAACAAGAACCAGCAGGACTGAATGGAGCTCCAGTGAGGGTAATGGACTGCCAGACAGAAAGAGAGACAGAGATACAGACAGTGCTATAGGGTTTTGACCGGAGATTCCTCCTTGTTTACGCTCTGAACCTGAATTCTTGCACTGGTCCCCATAATTCTCTCACGCTGCAAACACCAACCCATAATAGATCAACCCTGTCTCTTTAGGAGGTGAGCTGTGTGATTCTCTCACCCTCAGCCCGGAGGATACTGAGCAACGTGGTGAGGAAGCCTGCCTGACGACCGGCCATGGAGAGAACCTGGATGCGGGATTTGACTGAGTCCACTGGATACACAGCCAACCAG
Source organism: Galaxias brevipinnis (assembly GCA_036023535.2). Classification (NCBI taxonomy): domain Eukaryota; kingdom Metazoa; phylum Chordata; class Actinopteri; order Galaxiiformes; family Galaxiidae; genus Galaxias; species Galaxias brevipinnis. Next base: position 25,883 of record JAVQIZ010015914.1, on the reverse strand, counting down.
AAGAAGGATCCGCCCACTCCGCCGCTGACCATTAGAGACACGGCGTCTGGTGAGGTTTAGAAAGCAATGGGATGGAAAAAGGACCATGGGCCACTACGTTTGTCTGCAGAGCATAATGGTGTGTGTGTGTGTGTGTGTGTGTGTGTGTGTGTTTGTCTGTGTGTGTGTGTGTGTGTGTGTGTGTGTGATTCTGTCTGTGTCTGCTCACTCAATTCATCCTTAGACCCGCCAGGTGGTGTGAGGAGGTTGCGGCAGACCTCGTATCCACCGAAGAAGAAGAAGTATCCGGGGACCTCCCGGAGCCAGGTGCTGGTCATGCCCTGAAGAAAACCCAGGGGGCCGTCAGAGCGCAGGATGTCTCGAGCCACTGACCAGGCAGAACTACGGAAGAGGGCAAGGAGCAAGAGAAAGAGAGGAGGTCAAAGTTTGAGAGAGAAGACATTGGTCAACACATTGATGATGATGTAAATGAGGGGTGATTCCGACATTCACAGACCGAATCGTCTCACTAAAGTTTACCATTAACCCCTCACATCGGATCTACAGTTAGCCGGGCAGGCGAGGCCTCTGGGGTAAAGTCATACTTACGCGTGAGAGTCCAGTGAGATCCTCCCTGCCAGCCGCATCTCGGTGAGGGCCTGCATGCGGCATTTGACCAGCTCGGTGGGACATAGCACCAGGGAAGCCGCGACCGCCGACAGAGAACCAGACAGGGCGTTCTGGAAAGCACTGAGGTCACACGGGGTGGTGGAGGAGAAGGAGCAGGACATAGGTGACTCTTTGAAACGTGGTTTATTTTGACACAACGAGAGAGAGAATGGACATACCGAGCGACACACACACATACACACACACACACACAGACACACACACACACACACACACACCCACACACACACACACAGGCAAAATATGAGCACAATGTGTGTCTCAAATACACACACACCCACACACACACACACACACACACACTCAAACGGAACCCACTTAAGTTCGGCAGCATGTTCCAGCCTAAGCACCTTGCGGGTGAGGTCCTGACAGGTTCCATAGCAGGCAAACAGCACAGCGTTCTCCGCCACGTTGGCTATCAGAGCGGGTCCCGTGCCCTGGTACAAGCCCAACAGCCCCTCCTGCCTGTAGGTGCGCACGAAGCAGTCGACCGCGCCGCGGTACAGACCAGGGAACGTTTGCATCTTCACCTTGACGGTGTCGAAAGGCTGGCCGCTCAACACACACGCCGCGCCACCTTTGAGACAGATGGAGGGGTTTCCGATTATCATCCCATGATGGCGAGCAAAGCAGAAGGATTTAGAAAAGGAGATAGGAGAGAGGAGAGAATGACACACACACACACACACACACACACACATGATATTCAAGATGACTAAAAACTTGATTTTGTCAGAAGTGACAAATGTCAAAATGGTGTGGTGTCTTATAGTGTTGATGAGGAGGACTTGCACTGAAGATACCTAAAAGAAATCTCATGAGTCAACTTCTCAATTCATTACAATTCTGTTGACCCTATCTGTGAACTGTGACTAGTCAGGATGTCGGAGACCTCCGACTTCAATTATGTCTTTAATATTGAACAAATGACGTCAGCCATACAAAAAAAAAAACGTATAAACTTTGAACAGAGCTATAAGAATTGTTGGCTCCTGGAACTTGACCATTATTTATGGTTCAGGTTTGTCTTTCCGTAAGATTAGCACTGTTTATGAAACATTAGTAACTGCTGGATCTTAAGCTGGATCGTAAGCACCAAAGATGTGGTGCAAGTCATAATAGGATCAACTTAACCTTTCTCTTTGCTAAGAATGCTTTAAAGCAATTTGATATAAAGGGTTTTATAGATGTAAATCTACAAGACACTTTTCTTAGACAATTTGACACACATCATCGAGACCCGTGTTAAGTCATTATTACATCATGTCACATAAAACACAGGCATGGCATCATATGTTAAGAGAGCAAACGGTCAAATGAAGATGGGATATGTAAAGTTTCTTAAGAGAGACGTTTTAAAGTGTTTCTTGCCTGCCGCTCCGGCTGCCAGGTCAATCATGGCACTGATCAAGGGAGGTGGTGAACATCTCTCAACCGATCTCTCCACCGATCCCATCAGGTTTCCGTGTCGAAGCGACGATTCCCCTGGTCCTCACTGGTCACTCCAACAACAACACTGTACTGTCCTGTGCTCTGGTGATTATGAGCCTTCACACCGGTCAACTCAGACTCACTGAGTTAATCAAAATGCCATTGTTTTCAAGGGAAGCAATGGATTGGGTCTGCGTCAAGTTCCAACCGCTTTGATTGGCTGTTCATGTTTACACAGAGCTCTGCCGGAGGAGTTGGGTGATCAATGTTGACAGATAAACACTGAGTCAGAGTCAAAGACATTACTCTGTGTTCTTGCCCAGTATCAAATCATACTCATAAATAAGGCCTACGTAGGCTTAAGTGCTTATTTGCTTTTATCCATGAGTCAAACAAACACATTGCAGGTAGAAGGTTTGGATTGGTGTATAGGTAACCACCTACAAATTGTCCTGTCATTTATATTCCTTTGTGTAAAAGATATTGGGGTTATAAGGTCTCCAAATGTATGAAATTAGTGAATTATTAATTATTATATCTAGTCATTTCTATCTAGTCTGAGGAATGATAAAATAAATGTATAAGTTTTAAACTTATGACGGCAGGGCAGCACAATAACAACTGTTACAGTATTTTACTTTGTTCAAAGGTCACAATACATAATTTGTAAATTCCCAAATAGATTTTCCTGTTATTTGGCAGATATCCAGGGCATGTTTTGACAAAAACAAACAGAAGCACAATTAAAGGGAATGCCATCAATCTTCAAGACTATCGCCTCAGTTGGAAAAATAGGCGTGACGAGACGGCAAATTAAAAATCTATCAATTTATTTCAAGTCACATTATGTATCCTAAACATACAAAACAGAATGGGGGTCGATGAAACCCCTCCCCTCCCTGAACACAGTGTGTCAACTGTGGTTCATGATAAGGGTGAATTGTTCAGATAGGATTCCAGTTAACTTATCCAAACAACAAAGAAAAGAAAACCATACAAATATGGAACCACGTTGATCTACAGCTCTTCACTAGGGCTTGGGGCTGTTGTCAGAAACAGCGAGTTGCCATCCGAGAAAAATCAATCCCGGATTGGCAACAAGGCAGCATTACCAAGCTAACAGCACACAACACTAAACTGTCACAGGGTTTACACATTTTTTTTTCTTGTTTAGATATTCAAGAACTATACATTGATTGTTGGTTCACAGCTAGCTGTAGCTAACGACTTCACTGAGGCGCATCTTAGCCCGCTTCTTCGGTTTGCATCCCTCCAAAATAAGTATTGCAGCATCGGGATCCCAGAGAAATAAAAAAATAAGTTCTAACTACAACAGCCATATAGGTCCACACCACTTTATATGCTTTGTAAAAAGGGTATATAAATTCTTACTCTATCACTTAACACCTACTTTCTTTTCACTTTAAAGAGCAAAGATTGAAAAACGCAAGACAGCATACAGATTACAGAGCCAGACCACACCAGAGCTAGGCATAATGGGCAATATGGTTTTGTGTGTGTGTGTGTGTGTGTGTGTGTGTGTGTATTAGCGTGCAAACTAAATGGTCAAAAAATTAAAGGGTGCTGGCATTGTTTTCCATAGCCTCAACAAGGGAGGAAAGCAAACAAGATTATTCATCGTCATCGTCGTCATCCTCGTCCTCCTCTTCGTCCTCCTCATTGTCGTCATCATCATCGTCGTCTTCATCGTCTGCCTTCTTCGACTTGGATGCTGCCGATGCCCCACCCACTTTGCCTTTTTTTCTGTATTCAGCCACGTCCTAAACAGGGAGTCGTTTTGTTAGCCACAATTTGGTCATGAAAAACAACGAGGAAAGAAGTGCAAATTAAACTATATTTGATCATTCCCACACAAAAACACCATTTAACACTTACTTTGTCTAGTTGTTTATTACCTCTTTATCAGGGAGCTTGACTCCAGTGTCACCTATATCTCTAATACTTTTTGACTAGTTAGTTCTGGCTCAAGACACACCTCAATCACTCCAGTTAAGGAGCAATCAGGCCGACCTAAATCAATTTGGGGTTTTTCACTTTGGCACCTCAGCGAGGGTTCCATTTACCTTCTTATACTTATCCTTGAGCTTGTTGGCTTTGAGGATATAGGGCTGCTTGGTGGAGTCTGTCAGGTTGTTCCACATCTCCCCCAGCTTCTTGGCCACGTCCCCAATCCCAAAGCCGGGATGCTGGGCTTTGATCTTGGGACGCTGCTCCCCGCAGAACAGGAAGAAGCCAGAACTGAAAACAAAGAAGACAACTTGGACCATCATGTGTGTTGCTTCTATACTTCAACCCAATATATTCCATTAATTAATGCATGCACTGAATCGAATGACAAATATTAAGCACATTTTTGCAACAGCTTTTTATGAACTGGAGGCTCTAGTGAAATGTCAAACATTGTCATACAGATCATATAGAACATTCTCTCAACTGTCACTGCTGGATAATGACAAACTTGAACATGACACTTGTTGAACAAAGGATTTGTTTCGTGGTAAGGAGGAGTAGACCTACGGTGGTCTCTTTGGGGCATTGGGGTCTTTCTTGGCCTTCTGTCCTCTCTTCCCTGGTTGGTAGCCCTTCATCTCTTGGTCATAGCGGGCCTTGTCTGCTTTTGCTTGGTCATCAAACTTACCCTTCTCCTTGGGGGACATAGTCTACAAAACAAAAACATGTGGCATGCATATGTCAAATATCTCATGGTATGAATTAAAATACGATGAATGGAGTTTGGACTATTTGTCATCATTGTTCACACAGGAAAAAAATACACAATCATCCAAAAGCTGTTGTCTGATTGTCTTAGCTAGCGATTGAGTCCGGTTAAATGCCGTTTGGTTTAAGCAAAAGATGTGTCTGCTTATAATAAGTTATGGAATCTATAAGTCAGCCAAACATTTTTTTATTAAATTTGTTAAACACAAATAATTTTTTTTTAAAATAAAAATCAGTCTCATTATAGCGCTGTTATCTCACCTTCCACCGACCAGAGCACTTCTTTGAGAACTCTGAAAAGTTAACAGGCACATCTGGGTTTTTCTTCTTGTGCTCTTCACGGCATGTCTGGACAAAGTAGGCATAGGCAGACATCTTGCCCTTAGGCTTTTTGGGGTCTCCTTTTGCCATCCTGACCAATCTTTGGAAATCTGGGGGATTGTCGTTTTTTTTCTAAATTGTTTGTGTGGTCCTGAAAACAATAAGAGAATACGGGTTGAGGTTTACAGTATATCAACAACCGTAGCTGATTATATTAAATGTGGCTTCATCAATAAAGTAACATTATCAAGTTATAATTAATCCTCAGAACAGATACAATTAAGAAATTGCATATAGGGAATTAAACTTGGTGTAGGCCTATTGAGTTTAAAGTTTCTACCTTATTGATCACATTGTACATGCAGGAACAGTGTTCAGCAAAATGCTTGGCAGCCAGCTCAGTGTATATGCAATGCAATAATAAATAAAATCTAAATTTTAAGAAATCGATAAGAAAGTGTATATTATTTGCAATAGCATAGCAGTATGTATAGGGCCTATAGAATGTGTGTATTATTCAATATATGCCACATAACTACTGGAGTAAACATAGTTATTTGATCATGGCTTTCTTAGGAAAGAAACATTTAACTGAAAGTAGCATAGCCTACTTGTGCACTGTCCATTGACAGCCACAGCTTTATCCGAGGGGCAGAGCCGCCAGTCAAAACCACCGTTATAATAGGCTAAACTATCCTCATCGGGATTTATCTTCCATTTTGTGAAAAGATTTTTCATGACAGAAACTATCCCTCATTTCTAACACTAACATGAAATCTGTCACTTTTATTTTAATTAAAATGAGCATTATCTATATTTAGACTCATTTTTGTAGATGCGCTCTTCTGGCTATGTATTGGAGAGGACCAGGGAGCGAGGGACGAAGCTACGTGAATCTGTTCCATTCGCTAAAATGGCCTCTGTGTAAGCTGCCTGCCACAAAGCCTCTCTCGTACACCCACTCGGATTACAAATGCCTTTAAGGCCGCACAACCTCACAACACACATTCGTGTAAACGCATTGTTAAAAAATGAGAAGCGTACTTAAAAAACATATTTAGAGAGACATGACTAAAATGTTTAAAAGCACATTTATCAACAGTTTTAGAAAGTTGTGAAGCGTCGCCAAGGCAGCGCAAAGCCACCCATAACAAAGGCTGTACAAGCCAGCCATGACTGGTATTGAAGCACTAGACGCGACAGCCGACCAAACTGTCAAACACAGCATAATTAAAAAAGATACAGGAAAAAGTGCCGCATAAAAACACGTCTCACATAACAAAAACTAAGTACTGGGCTATTTATTGTATTTGGTCTTGTATAAAATTAGGGTTTTATATGGTTTTCTTCAATGACTTTCAGACAGCCATTTTAGAGCGTCGTAGCCTAATCGTGACAATCTTTCAATCACATTAAACTGATAACCCACAGCGATTACTACTAAGAATGCACTCTAATAAATATTAAAACCTACTTACCCCTATCTATATTGGCTTAAGTATATTTTCTGGGAGAAAAGCCCATCAACTAAAATGAAAGAAGAATATGGAAGGAACTTTGCTTTAGGCCTCAATAAAAAAAATCTTACATCAAATAGTTATTACCAAATAAACAAACATTACTCAAACAATCACTGGTGGGGCGCGTGTCCAGCCTACCTGAGTTGTTTGTAGGAACAACAGCTGATCACACGGCGCTTCGTCTGTTCTTGTGATAGATCAACACTCAGCCTCGCGCTATCTGCTACGAGAACGGCGTGATTGGTTGCAAATACACAGAGGGTTTTGGAACGGCTTACTCTGAATAGGCCAACACCTTGGAGAGCGCAACAACTCGTAATCAGCGCATATTATTATGTCTTGGTCTATACGTAATAAGCGCATACTATTATGTCTTGGTCTATCATTAGAGGAAATAAACAAACCTATAACTATATTGACTGCACTAAAAACATACTCCACAAACACATACTTGCATAAGGATTATAATATTTTTGAGACAAGTCGAGGATAACGCAGAGCTGCTAATTTAAACACACGAGTGCAAGGTTGGCGCTTAATGCTTCTGAAGCATGAGACCTAATCTGGCCAAGAGCCTACAAGTGGGACAGAACTTTTCCAACCTGTGTATAATGAATTCAGACGTTTTGAGCTGCTTTTTGCATTGCAAAGTGTAATATTCTATAGGCGAACGAACGTTTAAGCAATAATAATGGCGCACCTGAAGACATTGAACATTGCGATAGAAAATCTTTCGCAATTATATTGTGATTGTTTTTCAATTAAAACAGTATAGGAGACTATAGGCCTATTTTTGTTATAAACAAACTATTTGATATAATTCAATAGGGAAGATTATTATCCCTTTCCCTGGCTTCTTCATCACATTGGCCAAAGTTAGCGTGATCTGGGAGCTGACTTGGAAGCTTTCCTTTGATACAATCAAAATCTCAAGTGGCCATTAGAGTGACTTCCAAACCAATCTAATTTGTGGATGGTACATTCTGAATTTTGACGTTCAGAGTGCAATGTCGTGGAACATCGTGCAGAGCAACTCCAGCCCATACACTAGCATTAGTGGTGATAGTACAGGAGCTGTTCTATAGCACGAAGTGCTGAATAAGACTGTGCCTCAACGACTATGCAACTTCCTGTATGACTTTACATGAGCTATAGGTTCCAGTTAAAACTTTTCTTGAGGAGATAAAAAGGCATCAACTAAGTGCAAATTACGAAACAGTGGCTTGTTGAGATACTTATCTGGAATATAATAATATGTTTACATGAAGCACTGATCAGAGTCATTTCTGAAGACAGCAGTGATATCCAATCTTTAACATATATATATTTTACCCTTCCTCTTCCCCCGTCCTCAAACTCACCTACCAATGCATCCACATTCCACCCACTGTTCCATTTCTATTGATCCACTCTCTTCATCCTATTGCCCATGAATGTAACCAACCATTTCATCACAGCTGTTAAGCAGATTCTTTTATCCAATAGCTCCTTTCGAAATTCAAACATTGGCTTGATGCATGTGGTAAAATCCTCTCTTGCATCTCCGACTTTGATTAGACACATTGTTCTTTGAGCCTACTAGTTTATTTACAAGGGAAAACACCACAATATCTTTTAATATTCGGTTTACATGTTAAATAAACTTTAAAAAAAAGATGTGTCAATGGTATGAAGACATTGTAGTACCGGTAATATTTCCTTTGGCAGGCCCATCTAATAGTGTGAAGGAATCCCTAGAGTCACAATGTTATCCCACGATAATTATTTGCCACTGGATTGAACATCAGGGACCACTTCTGTTGTTGCTGTTGCCACATTTGGGTGTTTACTTACAGTGACTTTCAGGGTGAAAAAATCGCCTTACAGATTGTTGTAAAGGCAATAATTGATGCTGTTTCAAAATTGTACAACACTGACTGGACTTGAAAATACACAATGGGTACCCAAGCCCCAAGGCATAAAAAACTGAAAAAAGGTACCAAAGCATAAAAAGGGTACCAAAGCATAAAAGTGCAACATCCTCTTCAGTCTGTTGGACTCAAAATGTGTAATGAGTGTTATCTTGGCATAGCCACTCTTCTTGACAAGCTTCAAGACAACTGGTCTACCAGTGTGCATTGGACTGTGTGGGAGATGACGGCAGCAGCTCCACAGGTATGTCCACGGTCCATAAATCTTTGTGACCGCGGGCATAGAGAGGCTGGTCCAACCAGCGAGGGTTGGACAGACGAGTCAGATGCTTCTCAGCCAGCCCAGTCAGAACCGCTGCTCTCTCCAGCTCTGTCAGGACGTCCTCTGGGTCAGAACCAGAACACTGCCAGGTCACACCCACATCCACCAGGCCTGGGGCGCAAAAGGATATTTAGCAGACGATACTGTTGTTAGGATTTCAAAGGTCAGACAGGGGTGCAAACCAGACACAAACATAATATTCTATAACTACAATGGAGTCTACCCACTATGTTTAGAGAGTCAGCAGACATGGTCATGACAAGCAGGAAACTACATGGTCATGACAAGCAGGAAACTGGCAATCTAGGTGGTTTGATAATGTAAGATTTTGGTTGCATAAACTTACCTGCCACGACTCCCCGGCCAAACCTCTCTCCTGACTCAAGGATGTATTCTATCTGCGTGTTGTTCATTCTCCATACATCTGTCAGCATGCCTCTCCATTCTTCTCCCTCCCAGTCTTTCTGTGCAATGTGAATGGCCAGGGTACTGTTCTCCAGAGCGGAGAGCATTGGACGCCACCGGGTTTCAACGGTTTTCTTCCCGTTTAAAATTAAACCGGCGTACGGTTGCCTGAACGATAGACAACTCACTTGTAAAGTCATCTCTCTTGCCACAGTTAGGCTTGCTACTGGGATCACCTAACAAAACATGCGCGAAAATCTTCCTAGCCAAATCCAACTGTCTATTGTCAAAAAGAGTAAAGTTAGCAATCATCAACTGAAAATGTTTTCATTTTGCAATCAGTGTTATTTACAGGATAAGCTGTATTTCCTGTATTGACATCTGAAGTTAGTTTTGCCTTGGCACATCGCTTAACCAAGCACTTCCGGTATGCTCAAACATTTACTGCCATCTAGTGGTTCATACGCATCGCACTTGTGAATCTGAGCAATAAACTTTATGGTCGCCTCCCTGTAAATTATAAATAATTAAAGTAAACACCATTTGAAAGAGAAACCAGGATAAGTGCATCTTTAAAATAAAAAATATGGATTATGACAGTAGATGGTAAACTATTCTTAAACTTAAAATTTTCCTACAGACATCATTTTTATGACAGACACTTTTCTTTTATATATCAGTTATGTACAGAATAAGCTGACTCCTTAATCAAAACAACTAAAGTAAAAATGTATAATAACAACGTTAAAATCAAATATTCAATGTATTTTTATTATTAGTTGGAGCAAGTCATATGTGCATATTAAAGAAAAAAAAATAATGGTGAATTGGAGATGAGGTTATATACATTAATGTTTTGATAATTGACGATTTACAGACTTCGCAGCAAAGTTCAGGTCTGGAATCACTATCAACATGTAGCAGCATGTACAAAACCACTGGACATAGCTCTACTGGACAGTAAACATGACTATGGGGTCAATTGTAGATAAGATAGTTTACAAAGATCTTAGGGTTCAAAGACGGAGCCTCAACACATGATTTACATGCTAATCTTGCTCCTGGAATAATGTGGATATGACAATACCCATATTTATAGAGATTATAGTGTAGAAGTGCTGATCTAGACGTGCCTTTTAGATCATATTGACAAAGGACAGATTTACTGTCAAAGGACTTCATCAGTAAGCTTTAATCAGTACTGCAAATCCTCAGGGTTAAAGATTTGGGTACAGGAACCAAGTCACACGCTTCAGAGTGCCTTTCAATTGGAATTCAAGTGAAGTGCATCAGAACTCACACTGGGGATAGAACACAAAAAAATTCCATAATTTTTATCCATCTTACAATGATAGTTGCTCTTTACACATAAATAGGAGTATTGTTACTTTTATAATATAATCGATCACTTTTTTTTACTGTTTCATTGTTACCATAAAGGCATATTGCTTTTAAAAATAGCTGTGAAGAAACCTGCTTAAATCAAGAAAAATGTATCAACAAAAATTGTGGAATTATTCCCCTTCCTTTTGCATCATACCTTCTTTACAGCACATAGGAAATTACAAAACATAAAATAACAGATTTTTTTTATGGTCCATATAATAGAAAACCCTCTCACACACATTCAAACATATATACACACACACACAATAGTAATGTCAGAATGCTTATTGTGTCAGACTGACTGCTACGGGCTTCAGGCTTGTGCAAAGTGATGGTCATATGTTCAGGTCCCCATGGAGTCATATTGGAACGCTCCTGCTGTACCTCTTCTCTTCTCTCGTTCTCCCTGCTCTTTCCCCTCCAACCCGCCTTTGCTCTCTTTCCTCAATTTCAAAACAGAAAGTCAACAAAACCTGTTGGAAAGCCATGCCACATCTGTGCTTAGTCCAACATATTTGGCACAGCTGTGACAAAGTCCAGTGTACTGTAGTCCAACCCTTACAGTCTGACGCCCTGCAATGGACTAGTCCGGCATGTCAATGCAGAGTTTGGGAGGAGGGACAAAGTATTTGCCCGGGCTTTGAGTTATCACCACACCGGTCTTCTTACGGAACATGGGCGCAATCTTAATGGGCTCATGGGCAGGCATCTCCTCGGACAGCTCGGGGTCCTCGTGGTGGAGGTCATAGGAAACGTTGCCGTACTCACGCAGAAAGGGGAGAAGCTCCAACAGGAACTGACAGAAGTCTTTACGAATGCCAAACCACCCTGGAAGGGGAGGAGAAACAAGAGACCAGAAACACTTCAGGAAATACCATGTCGGGGGAGTCACAGTAATAACATAACGTACAGTCAACCTCAGGCCAGGTCTTGCTTTGACCACTTGTAGCAACATATTCTGCATAAATGCTAGACCTGTAAATCCTCATGAAGGCTATATAAAAGTAATAAAAGTGGTCTCTTTAACCCTTCTTAAGCTTACATGTTTAGTAAACTCATAGTCTAGTAGAAATACTCACAGTGGTTTCCTCCTTTCTGTCCAAAGGTTGTAACCATTAGCGTGACCAGGGAAACCCACAGAGGAACAAACACAGACACATAGCTGGAGCCGTAATGACCGTCCAGTTTATGGACCAGCAGGATCTGTAGAAGCACACAAACACAATCCTACTGTATTTATTTTGGAGCCCATCGATGGTGATAACACTACACCCCTACAGAGCAATAATGGCTGCCTATTCCGAGGATTAGCATGATCCGTAGAGGCCTCCGGAAACAGTTACAACCAAAGGATTCATTCATCATGAGTCATCATTGAGAATAAGCACAATCAAGCTGTAAGATGGTACACGTTTGTCAGGTTACTTCGCACGCATGGCTCCACTCTCCAGTTGCCATAACAACGACCTACCTCGAAGGTGAGGAGGGGCACCACGATGGTCATCCAGCTGATCGCCATGGTGATGTGTGTGCGCCGTTGCTCGGCAATGACGTCCATGGAGCGCAGAAATAGGACGGACCAGACAATGTAATATAAGACGACCAGGCACAGGAAGGACATTAGGATCCACAGGGGGACGCAGACCACCTGGGACAGACACAGAGACATGTAGACATGCACACACATTTCCGTCATCGTTATGTCAAGCAGGTTGTTGTGTATTTTATCCATACACAAAACCATTTGCCACACCATGTCTATTAAGATATCATTAGTTGTGTTGTTCCTACCAGCCAAGGCCAACTAATGATCTTATCCAACCGCAGTGCAATGAAGATAAACTGGAGGATGTTGACAGAACACAAGATCTCCAACTGTAAGCGTCGGGAGAATAAAATGTTATTTGTGTCGGCTGTCTGTGTGAACTGCTGGCAAATGTTCATGCTTGTGTACACTTCAGTGTGTGACTCTTAGGGTTGGGTACCTATCACATTTGGACCAATACCAGTACCAGTACCTGGAATTCCCAATGGTACCTTTTTTCAGTACTTTACTTACACATTCTGAAAAGAATACTCTAATTTCTTAGCAACAGGGTTCTGTTTTTAAATGTTTGTCTAAAAATACATAGCTATCTAAATTGAACAACCAATAACTGAAGAAGTGTCAAATAAAAGTCATATGAAAGCTAATATCTAATTACTTAAGGTAAGGAATTTTTGAGTGTTGTGCCATTATACTTATAAATAGGCTACAAGACAAAATATACACTGAATGGATTTTTCATGCATTCTTTAAACCTTAATAAATCAATAATTTCCTATGCCAGTCTTCTTTGGATATTAATTGAACAAGATGTCTATATGTCTGGGTGAAGTGTTGAACTTGTACGCAAAGGGCTCATAAACTACAGGGCTTTTAGAAGGGATGGCAGATAGCTGGAACTGTCCCAAAAGCAAGTTTACAGGAAGGACACAGTATGCCAAGTCTATGCACAACTGTCTCACAATTCATAGGATCATGCACATAAGTTTTACTAAACTAATTTAGCGATCCATCTAAGGGGTACCACATTTGTTTATTTATCCGAAGTTGCAAATGAATGGATAGTTGTGTCACTGATCAAAGTAGGCTATAGCATCAATCGTGACACTAGCCAGCCAGTAAGTTTATTGTTGCAAGCAAGACGAAATAAAAAATCAATAAAAACACTCCCACTAACTAGTAGTGATGTGCCTAACTCTTCTTACAAAAAACTAATGCATGAAGTGGAATCGGGAGACTCTTGCGATGAGATTTTATGTTGCTTTTGTCATATGCATAAGTGCTTGTTGTCTTATCGTCTAGTAATGAACTAGGTGATAGCAGTCGGTGCTGTTTTGTGATTTTGAACACAAGCTTCTCTCTAGACCTGAACAGAATGAACCAACATTCTCTTCAAATCACTTCATTTGTGGTCGTGCTAGCGTTCTAATGCACAACGAATCCTACTCGCAACTGTAATTCCTGCTTTATGACAGTGTCGCTTAGGACAGCTTTCAGTTGGGTAGCCAGTGCCCTGACTGTGTTGAACAAGCTGCAGGGCGAGCCGGTGTGGTGAAGGAATCTCGCCCTCGTAATCTCTCTCTCTCTCTCTCTCTCTTTTTCTCTATTCACCCCGATGCGCTCTGCACATACCGAAATTTGGCACTAATTGATTTTACATGAACCGAAACTCGGTAGTACTGACACAATTCAGTTGGTACCTCTAAAAGTACTGAGTTTGGTACCCAACCCTAGTGACTCTGCATGTTTTGAATTGTGCATCTGTGTGTGTTACTGCGTCTCCGATGTGTGTCATATATCTGTGTGTAGGTACAGGTCTAACCTCCAGCGAGCGGTCATGTCTGAAGCCCCAGACACAGGCTGCCACAGACACGGGCGAGACGAAGAACAGGGGCATGAAGACGAGGAGCCAGAAGTGAGTCCCTCTCTCGACGCGGTCACACACCAGCACCTCAAAGCTTAGCAACAACAGGTGGATTCCCACGGCGATCAGCATGGCTTTGAACTCCACGCATGTCTCTCCCTCAGCCCTGTACCAACACAGTCACCACAGCATATAGAAGACACACGGTTAACACAATACCAACAGAGAACAGGTAGGCATTAGGATCAGTATAGGATTAGCATTGTCATACAGTCAACCGATGACCATGTTAATGGAATTTCATGAAAGTCTATTCAAAGAAAGCGCATCAACATATTGCAACACTAAACATGTAAAATGTATATATGTGTATTAAATAAAACTGGCCGATGATGATGATGATGCCCACCTATACTGGGGGTTGTGAGCCCACACGCCTGTCCCAACGGACGCTCCAATAATAACCAGAAGCTTCCAGAGCCAGATGGGGGCAAACACTGCCCAGTAACTCCACTGAATGACCCCATCCAGCCGGAGTGACAGCAGCACAGAGAATAGCAGCAGGCATGAATAAATCAGGAACTTACTAAGGGAAGAGTGAGAGGAGAGGAGATATAAACAAACATTTATTCATAAATAATTATGAAGCCAAACCCAAAATTGAAACAAACTTCGTTTTGTCTATGCAAGATGGAAAAAGACCACCATGACAGAGTTGACAAAATATGCAATGAGTCAGGATTTTTTTTTTTTTTTTACATTGCAGCTTGGCCTGTTTTGAATAACTAAAAAAATCATAACCCCCTCTTCCACCACTTTACCTGTGATAGTTTCTAGTTAACTATATTACCAATTCAAAACCAATCATTTCCGTTGGCTCAGGCGTAACTGTCCTGATTTCTTTGCAATCCTAGAGCACATTTTATTTGCCATAGTGAACAAAAACATTGCTGAATCGTCTGTCTCCCCACCTGCTAGCTAACGTTAGCAAAGATAAAAACAAAAGCTCTTTCGTACGTTGACGCTAAAAATATGCTAACGTTAACTTAGCTGGATAATACAAACACAAATGTCACATAACACACATGTCATACAATACCTTGGATTAAAGTCTTGAAAAAATCCTCGAAGATTCATGACTAATTCAAGTGGTAGTGAAGTACTGTTTTCAAGCTAACGTTAAACAATGTCATTGGCTAGTTAGCTAACATAGCTAGCTAGCTTATGCATTATATTGATGATAACATCATTGGCTGGTTCACCTAAAATATATAGCTCGATAGCGCGTTAGCTAATATTAACTTTCCACCAACCAAATGTGAAAGGAGTGTAGCGAGCTAATTAGATGTCATTGTTGTAGGTATGCAGCTGCCCCTTCACATCTGTGGAAGTCACGTCAAATCGACCACAGTAACTTCTTGACAACTAGCTACGGCAACGTAAGCTAACACCAGACTAAGCAACCAAGCAGGTTGTTCTTTTAAAACTGCAAGTACCGGGGTGCTATGCAATATTTTGATATCGGGGAAAACCCCATCTGGCTTCCTCACCCATACATTTTGTTGGTAAATGTAGTTTACAATGAAGTAAATATAATACATTTCAATCTTTCTGGACTACATTACCCTTATTGCCTACTTTATGTTTGTATCCTGTCTGCCTGATGACAGTCGGAGGATGGATGCAGGTAATATTGGCTCAAAATATGACTTTATTCTCTCATTATACGGGTTTTCACTTCTCATATGTTTCCCATGTCTAGTCTTTGTTGTGGCTGTATCAGAAATGTATTGCGTAAATCTTAATTCTTTTCGAATGGTCACTCACAAACAGACAGGCCTGGTGATGTGTAAGTTTAGCTATTGTTCTTGGATGGCCTTAAGTTGTCCAGACACCCGGCTTTCATAACAGTCTCAGAACAGCTGTTTTGAATTATGAGATGTTACTGTTGTCCGTTTTGGGGGGGATTTGATAAGTTGTTCGGTGAATGTCAGCTGTGTCGTTGTTGTTGGTTTGATTTGACAGTTAATGACTTCGAGGCCTAGCTGTGTGCTCAATCTTTATGGCCCTTGTAAATTAGTGTTAGCAATACAATGCTTTGTTTTTAGGTTTATGCGCCGAAAATATAACGACAAGTTTTATAAAGATATTATTTCGTGTGTACTCTTGTTTTATGGCTTATGTAGGGATTTCTGATTCTGTGGAACTGTTCATTTCTGTTTGGCCTGTCTCTCTCTTTCTTCCTTTGACTGCATCCCTGTTTTATAAAGATATTATTTCTTGTGTACTCTTGTTTTATGGCTTTTGTTGGTATTTCTGATTCTGTGGAACTCTGTTAATTTCTGTTTGGCCTGTCTCTCTCTTTCTTCCTTTGACTGCATCCCTGTTTTCAGTTCTAGCCACATATGAAAACCAGATCAACGTGTTCTCTGAGTTCCTTGAGGACCTACCTGAATCTGACGAACCTGTCTGGATTCTAGGGAGGAGTTACAATGTTAAAACAAGTAGGTGGTGATCGTCAAGAACCATAGCCTACACAAATGTTACTTAAAAAGGCATATCTAAGAATGTTGCTGTTTGTCTGAATTTGTATGGAGAGCTGTGTTACCCCAATCCAAGGTTTGCTTACTGCCCCACAGAGAAGTCTGAGCTGCTGTCGGATGTCCACTCTCGCCTGTGGTTTACCTACAGGAAGAAGTTTTCCCCTATAGGTAAGTGCGTTGAAAAACACTGTTGTGTTTTTCCTTGGACATGATCGTTCAACAATAAATCAGAGTCACAAGTCTGTTTTGGTTGAGGTCTGACTGTTGGTTGTCAACATTTTGAATATGCAGGTTTTTTTAATCCAACACATTTGTGGCTGTGTGTTGTTAGGGGGGACAGGACCGTCTTCTGATGCTGGTTGGGGATGCATGCTACGGTGTGGTCAGATGATCCTTGCACAGGCATTGGTATGTCGACATCTTGGACGAGGTATGAAGTTCTTGTGTCTATTGGGCTGCTATTATCTGTGTTGTTGTTGTTAATGGCATTGCCATGGATGTTCTTTTGTCTGTCAAATTGGATGTGGATCTTGTTGTTTTTCTTGTTGTTATTGATCATGATGGGATTGCTCCTGTTGATAACGTCACCGTGTTTGTCGTCTGTGTTGGCAGCATGGAGATGGAGGCCTGATGGTGACCAGCCAGAGGACTACAAACACATCCTTCACTGTTTCCTGGATAGAAAGGACAGCTGCTACTCTATCCACCAAATGGGTGAGCCATCAAACCTTTAAGTGATTGACTAACCTTTGGTAAAGCAAGGCTATTGCTTACTTACCCTCAAGCAAACAATCCTTTAAATACCAATTATATGCTTCTGTGTTCAGTTAAAGCAAGGCTCCTTAGTAACAAATGGTACAAGACACTTTAAATTAATACAAGTATGCCCATATGCTAAAGGTTCTCCATTTAAATAGTTGTTTAGCTTTTATTCACATAAATACTAAATGGCGACAAGCAGCATAAGAAAAGTCTGAATAAGTGTGCATACTTGTTTCTGGTCCTACAGCACAGATGGGGGTAGGTGAAGGGAAATCAGTTGGAGAGTGGTATGGTCCCAACACTGTAGCACAAGTCCTCAAGTAAGCAGTCCCTTCTTTGAGGTATTGTCATTCCTCCACCTGTTTTTACAATTAAGTGATTTAATATTCTTTTGGTCTCCTGAAAGGAAACTCGCTCTGTTTGACGATTGGAACTCACTAGCTGTCCACGTGTCTATGGACAACACTGTGGTAATAGAAGACATCAGTAAGTGCTCTTGATGTCTTCTTTCCTTGCTGTACTTTCTTTGTCCTATGATGTACTATTTATCCTATGTCCTTGATTTTGTTTCTGCTATTTCGAGTTTTTTTTTTTACCTCATCCTTTTATTTGATCAATTAATCATCGTTTTCGTATCATTGCCTTCTTTATTTTTTTTTAATCGCCGAGCTATTTTATGTTCTCTCTTAAGTTCATTCCTATTTCTCTTTCATCTTAATAACGGCAACAACAGCATCTTTACATTTGATAGCCTCACATGTCTCTTGTCCTATCCAGAGATGCAGTGTCGCCAGAGAATCAGTGACTCAAAGGGAGTGGGCAGCCTTGGGCCCAGCAGACCCTGTGGCTGGGGGGAGGTCTACTCTTCTGGGGAGGCCCCCGACCACAGCTGCTCCCAGACCGCTGGAGACGGAGCTACAGCCTGCCCCTACTCACACCTCCATGGCCAAAGCCAGACTCAGGCATCCCACGACCACTGCCAGCCTCAACCCCAGGGGTCCCCGGAGTGGAGGCCACTGCTACTGATGATTCCTCTGCGGATGGGCATCAACAGCATCAACCCTGTCTACATTCAGGCACTCAAGGTACAGCAATTGCAAAACAACACTGCCACACAATGGTCTTTATATGTGGCAGAAAGTTACCAGCATCCCAAATTGTTGGTGAGTTTCATTTAAAGGTGGGTTGCGTGAATTGATGTCCATTATGTTGGTTGATCCTCAGGAGTGTTTTAAGATGCCTCAGTGCTGTGGTGTTCTGGGAGGGAAACCCAACTTGGCATTCTACTTCATTGGGTTCATCGGTGAGTTCAGGGAAAAAGTGGATTCTCTCCTTACAAACTTGGACGATGGTCTCTTCCATTTACAACCAATAGTTGTATATGACATCGATAGTGTTAGTGGACTAGAAAAAGCTTTTTCTCCTTCGGTGTTTTAACTTTGTCCCTCAATCTCCCTTCCTGCCCCTCAGGAGATGAGTTGTTGTACCTGGACCCCCACACTACGCAGACAGTGGTGGACTTTGAAGCAGGCAGTGCAGTTGACGACCTCAGTTACCACTGGCAGAGGACCCCACGGCACATGAAGATCACCAGTCTGGACCCCTCCGTAGCTGTGGTAAGATTTCTCTGGTTACCGACATATCACCACACCTTCCCCTAACAGAAACGTTTAGCAGCAAAAAATTTGAGGATAGGATACATTTTCTTTAATGGAAATTTTCATTTGAAACACTAATATGCCCTATGTGCAGTTTCAGGGAGCATTTCCTATTGAATTTCCCCAAATTGTAATAGAACGATAGCTAGCTGAATGCCTTGTGTGCTGCCATCTTCAGGGTTTCTTTTGTAAGAGTGAGGAAGACTTTGACAGCTGGTGCAGCCTGGTACAACAGGTAAGTAGTCATTAGCATTACAGTTATATCAACAGAAGCCAATGGGTCCTTCTGTGCTAACAACAGTCAGTTAACAGCAGATAGACCCTAATCCACTCACAGGTCCTAATGTGAAAAAAATACACCTGGTTGTGATTGGCCCTTTAGGAGATTCTGACCAATAGAAACCTGCGGATGTTTGAGCTGGTTGAGAACCATCCTCCTCATTGGCCGCCCTTCATCCCTCCCTCCAAACCAGACGTCCAGACAACTGGGGCAGGTATTATACCTTGATACTGTATATTACACACTTGGAGCATCCAATGGGTTCTTACACACCTGCTACTTAGTTAAAGATTGTAATTTGAATTTGGTTGATTTTATGGGGGCAGTAATCCTTGTCATCAACTTGTACAAACTGTTGTTATGTTAAAGTAGGCAAAACCAAATGAGGGAAATTATCCTGATTTATCAAATACATACTTAGACAACCCATTCTTTCTTTCTTTATGTCTTCCTTTCTTTTTTTTCTTTCTTTCTTTCCTTTCTCTTTCAGAGTTCATCGAATCCACTGACAAACTGTTTGAGTCTGAGGAGGAGTTTGAGATTCTCAACGTTTGAGCTGCCCTGCTATTTTCTAACCTGAGGGCGCTGTTGCTTTGTTGATTGTCCACAAGGGGGCAGAAATAACGTTGTTCAAACCAGGGCTGGCTTCCCTGGACCTCACTGCACTGCAGAATAAGAAGTGCCTCACAACCACAACAAGCACATCAAATAATTCACCAGGCTGCAAAAAAAAAAAAAAAAAAAAAAGTATTGCTGAGGACAAACCCTGGCAACAAAGTTGAGACCGGAAAAGACTCAATGTATTGCCCACTGTGTATTGTGGGGCACGAGACGATTTGGATAGACCTATGCGTCAATACTGTTTCTGTGTGCTGTTTCTATACACGCACAGCTTATTACAGTATTCCATTCTACTGTATGACCACGGCTGATACACATCTGCTCTGTACCCCCCCTCGACGATGTCTCACCCTGACACATCTCTAGAGATCAGGGTCGAGTCCAGAGGCCGTGTTTTTAAATATTTGTATGATGGTCAAGATGATCAATGACTGTACCTGCATGACTGGTGGTGGGTGAAGTGTGCCAAAAGGCTGTGATTGCATGGATAGTGACATGTTGGGAGTTTCCACCAAAGCATTCAAGGGAAATTCCACTTTTTTCCATTAGGTTCCTAGGTAAATGGGTTACTCACGGCCGCCATTTGCCGATAATCAAAGGATTTATTTCGGCGTCCCATACCATCACAGAACTTCAGGTGGACTGGATCAAAAGACCCTGTCTTCTCTTTAGTCTGTGTGCATGACCTTTGTGATACTGTAAGAACTGTAGACACGAGAGCTAAAAGACCCTGGAGAACCACTGCTGTGGCCCACACCTGTTTGAGACGGAGGACCTAGTGGCGGACAGTCTGGATGTGAAAAGGGATGTTCGGTGAGAAGCCCATCACAAAAGAACCTGCTATCGGCGAGAGAGGAAGATTGCTGTTTTGGTGCAAACATGTTTTATTCCCGCTCTGTACCTCTTTTGATATTTATAATTGTATTTCTTTCAGAGAAGCACCAAACCGCTTCTCTAGCTTAGAAACACAACATCAGAATATGCAGTGAACATTCAAAAGTATTAAGGAAAAAAAAAAAAAACTAGCACATAACAGATAACTTGTTTGTTTTCAAAAAAAAAGTGCCTCGCTAATTTGTATATATTTACCTAATGTTTATGCGTTTTGGGAAGGCAAGGGTTTTCCTCCACAGGTGTTTGACAATTCATGCAAAAACAGCCTAACCCTTTTTAGCCGTCATACCAATACCCCGCCCTGTAGCCTGATGTACATACATGCACCTGTTTCAATAAAGACGCTTAACCACAGACTCTAGTTTGAAAGTGGATACTAAACATCAATGATGGGTGCATTACAAAGTGTCATTGTGTCCTCTGTATGCTCTACTCTGCTCTTACCCTCCCTGCCTTGGTCTGGCCACCCCGTTGCTCACAGTGCATGACGCCATCAGTGTACCAAACCCAGCCTTCCCAGTACCTCCACCCCGCCTCATGCTTCCTGTTGCTAGCATTAGGCCCCCCCCCCCACACGGCGGCCTCTTCCTCTTCTGGAGGGAGGGGCCGCTGGCTCTGGTTTCTGCAGCTGGTTTGAGGAACATGTGGCCTAGCCAAGCTGGGCCACACGGGTTAGGGTTTGAAAGGAGACGAGAAGATCAACCGGAGACTAGAGGAAGAGAGATTGAGAGGAGAGGATCAACCTGAGACTAGAGGAAGAGAGATCGAGAGGAGAGCGTGTTGCAGTGAGGAACCAGACCTGGCTTGCTTGGATTGAGGAGCCGGTCACTGAGAGGCAGAGGAGAGTTCACCTCTCCATCAACCAATTCACGTGCTGGGGTTTAGAGAAGCTTACTTGCCAAGGTAAACTGGTGGTATTTTATAATGTATTTGGGTTACAAGAATGTCTTTCATTTGACTCGGTCAACTCAGCTGTGAGCTCTTTCAATTATTGGTTCAGTTGGAATGTTTTCTTTACCATTCACATTTCTTTACACAAAGTATGGGCAACTATGTGTGTCTCTTACTACGCCATTGATACTTGTGCACTATTGTTGAACTTGAGCATTAGTGTTGCAGGAAGTACTGCCTTTATCTATTTTGCATAACAAAACAGTTACCATTAACAATGACTGTTATTGCACACACAGTAATTACATATTATATGACTGGCTCTTTTGTGGTTATCAGTGGTCGTCTTGTTGTGCAACATTGTGGCCAACGTGTCTATCACAACTGACCGCACTGGAGAATGTAGTTCTCATGCAATAAGGGTGGACCATGTTTTTCCCCTGTCACACAATTTAACCCTTCCCTTTGTCCAGGGGTTGTTGTTTTCTTACTCATTTCAGAAGATCTATCTCTTTCACCCTTTCTTTCTCTCTAAACCCCTCTGTTTTGCTTTATCGTACTTCGTCACTCACTTGTGAAAATGAACATCTGTTTTCTATGCATCAGTAATGCTGCGTTGATGGACTGTGACAATCACGCCTGCCAAATATTTATGACTAGAGCTCCACACCCAACACTGACAAGTAAACAACAATTTGGGATTCATCTTTAGAGATAACTAGCAACTAACATACACAGAGAGAGAATAGTTATCGAGATATATAGGATATGAGATGAATAGACCTTTTAGTCACTTAAGGTTTAAGAGCAGAATTAGGTTAAGATAAAATCAGGCTAGGGCAACGTTTGGTGAGATCTGGAACCGCGTTAGCTTAAGATAGATGAGAGTTAGAATTGGGCCATATTAGATTAGACGTTAAATGAGGTTTGGGATGGATCAGTCTAGGTTATTTTAAGTAACAGTTGGTTGCGCTGGGTTGAGTTAACAGCAGTTAGACCAGTGCTAGTTAGGCTGGGTTGAGTTGGACTTGGGCAGGTTAGCTGAGAGGTAGTTAGGTTAGGCCAAGTTGTGTTTAGATGATTTAAGAGTGCAGCGTTTTTTTCATCATAGAGTCTATGTAGGACGGGCTGTGAATTTCAAGTGTA
The DNA here is from genome assembly GCA_036023535.2 of Galaxias brevipinnis. Classification (NCBI taxonomy): domain Eukaryota; kingdom Metazoa; phylum Chordata; class Actinopteri; order Galaxiiformes; family Galaxiidae; genus Galaxias; species Galaxias brevipinnis. Next base: position 2,975 of record JAVQIZ010015914.1, on the reverse strand, counting down.
TGATTGCTGTGTTGTTTTCATGCTGCATCTGACTCGTCAGAAGAAAATAGTTGTTTGATCTTTTTGCGTCTTTCATACAGCTCAATACAAATCGCTGTCCCCCCTGGTGCGTATGTGTACCCTATTGTTAGAGAACTAACTACTACACTCTCCTCCTGTCTATATCTCCCAGTCTGCCAATTTATTCACCCCATTTACTCTGCTCTCTTTCCGTGCTATCCTCTCTCTCTCTCTCTCTCTCTCTGTGTCTCTGTCCGTCCGTTCGTCTGTCCGTTTGTCTCTCTCTCTCTTTTGCGGTCTCTGTATTTTTCTCTCTCCCTCTCTCTGGCAAGCGGGAAGGCAGCAGCCCACTTCCAATTGTCATGGCAACAGTCAGGGTATGTGTTGGTCCATGAGTGAGAGAGGGAGAGAGGGAGGGAGGGAGGGAGGGAAGAGAGAGGGAGAGAGCGGGAGAGAGGGAGAGAGCGGGAGAGAGCGAGCGCGAACAGATGTAAAAAGGAGCCGCTGCTGCAGAGGACGCTTCTCCTCTTCCTCTCTGCTCCTCCTCCTCCTCTCCTTCAAATCCTCTTTTATTTTTGGTCCTCCTCTCCCATCCGCTCCTCTCTCCTCTCTCCGCCTGCCTCCTCCTCAGCCCGGGATGCAGGTAGGACCGGAGGTGGTGCGCGTTGTCTGAAAGCCTAATGAGTCTGGGATCAACAGGGAGGTAGAGCCGTCTGCGTGTCAGTGATGTCGTCTCTGGCTGTGTGTTGTCATTGGGGTTGTTGACGACGGGGGGATCGGTGTGCACGCGTGCAGTCCGGGGCTCAGTCCAAGAGATGTTGCGTGGCTGTCGTGTTTAGGTGCTGTCACGTTCGGTGCCAAGGGCTCCCTGGCGTTTTTCAACGGTCATTTCATAGTAAGGGGCCGTTTGAGGGACCTTGTTTTTCTATCCAGCCGTTTTCTGCCTTCTCTCTCTCTCTCTCTCTCTCTCTCTCCATACAGGTCTTTAAATACATCTTTTGTGAATGTTTTTTTTATGCATGCGAACGTGTTCCTGTTTGTGTACGTGAGCGCGTGCATGTGGGCACATCTCGCGCAGGTGGTGTTTGCCAGCAGTGGTAGAAGTACTCCCAGGGGCTCGGCACTGTTTGAGATGCTGAGAGGAGCACAGCCACAAACACTGACAGGGAGATGAATGAATTACCGATCTGTGGAGACGGCTGAACGAGCGGGGACAGATGGAGTAGAAAAGACAGTGTAGATGACAGAAAGGGACAGATAGCGTGAGGCTCTAAAAGAAGCACTGGACAAAATCCAGGAGTAAGAGAGTGTGTGTGTGTGTGTGTGTGTGTGTGTGTGTGTGTGAATGTGGATGTGTTTTGGCCCAGCGGTAGCAGCACAGACAGGGAGGGTCTGTGCGAGCGACCACTGGAGTGTGTCTGTCTCCGCTGATGAATGTAGCACAGGTGGCGGGGAACCCAGATCGGAGCTTTGCCTCAGACGGCGCTCACATCCACCATGGCGCCCCGCCGTCGGCCTGCACGCCGTTGTGCCGTCTCCTCACGTCCTGTGGCTTCCAGAGATCATTTCGTCAACTGGGACGCGGTGTCACGTAAACCGTGACGACGGTTCGGGCCGTGTCACTGGCATGTCACTGCGTGGCTGACATGACACTCCGACCCTCGCATGCCTGCGATGTGTTACGTGTTAAGACTGTCGTACCTTGTAGGAGTCCTGAGGAATATTACCATTACATCACTTGGCAGAGGTTGCTTTCTGTGTCAATACAAGCGCTCTGTGGCGCACGTTAAATTGAAATTACAGTCGTGGAGCTAGTTGTCGAGGAACCATTATTGCAAACTGACCTACCTCGATGACCTGTTTATGCTGGCGGAGCCCCTGGACGTCTTTTATGGATTCCCGAGGCTTGTTTATGTATCAGTGTGTACACTGGCGATCACAAATTAGAGCTCAGATCTAAACGCAGACCCAGGGACAGAAAAGCTGAACTAAATCCATACTGGTAAACACCAACCAGGGTGACTGAGGCTGTTGCCATAGAGATATGATGTAATGTGAAAAATTCTTATTCTGTAGATGTGGACATCTCTTTCCAACCCCTCCGCTCCCTCCCTTTCTCTACGTCTCTTCTTCTTTTTTTCTTTTTTTACGGCTTTTGCTATTGTGACAGCAGGCGTCTGTCAAAGGATGTTGTGTCAAGCCTATAGAAATACCTACACTCGCTTCCTCCCGCGTCTGTTTTCTGTTTTATGAACAGCCTTCGCCTTGCTGAGACGAGGATTTGTCAACTGCTCTTAACCTTACGGAACAACAAGCATTAGAAGGACTGCATGGATGCTTGACTGACGATTAGAGACGTGTGTGAGTGTGACCGTGTGTGTGTGTGTGTGTGTGTGTGTCTGTGTGTGTCAGTGTGTGTGTGTGTGTGTGTCTGTGTGTGTTATTATGATTTTTCCAATGCTGAGATCTCATGTGGGGTTAGAGGAAGGGTGGTTCTGCTCCGACTGTGTATGAACAGGTAGTGTTGCCATGGCAAACACCCACTCCTCTCCTCAAGTGCATCTGAAGATACCCAGGGAGATCTCTCTGTCCTTGGCCTCTGCCTTCCTCTCTGGTCCTCTCCTCCTCCTTCACCTCTGCGTGTGTTACAGTAGTCCTCTCCTGTTCTCCCTCTTCTTTGTCCTCCGCTCTCCTTTCAACCTCTCTATTATATGAGCTGTCATGGTATAATTAGTTGTTCCCTGTTAAGATCCCTTCTTTTCTTTTCTTTTCTTTCTCTTTCTTTCTTTCTTTCTTTCTTTCTTTCTTTCTTTGTTGCTTTCTTTCTTTCTTTCTTTCTTTCTTTCTTTCTTTCTTTCTTGTCTTGTCTTTGGTTATGTAACAGTTTGTTCTTCTCTACCCTCAGGCTGAGAGTGCCTTCTCCCGCTGGATGTAGAAACACAAACGTCTGGTCCAAAGGAGCGCTTTCTGGAAGA